>LR132232.1:0-68432 GCA_900634815.1 Paradendryphiella salina | reverse complement strand
CAACAATCTAGGGCTTGACTGGCTTAAACACTTCAATACGCATGCGAAGTCTGTAGGAGCGTACAGGCTGCTTATTATTGACGGCCACGAGAGCCATTGCTCGCTTGCTTTCCAGGACTACTGCAAGGAGAACAATATTATCGCTCTCTGCATGCCATCTCACTCATCGCACTTGCTGCAGCCTCTTGACGTCGCCTGCTTCGCGCCGCTGAAGCGCTCTTATGGCGACGGCATCGCGGCCTTGGCGCGCAGCCACATCCACCACATTAGCAAGGAAACCTTCCTACCAGCCTTTAAAGCTGCCTACGACCTGACATTTACTGAGGAGAACGCTCGCGCAGGGTTTAGAGGCGCTGGATTAGTTCCATTCAACCCAGATGCAGTGTTATCGAAGCTTGATGTGAGGTTGCGCACGCCAACTCCACCACAGCGCGACGACGCCGCGTGGGAGGCAAAGACGCCGCGCAACGCCAAAGAGCTAGAAGCTCAGACTACGCTCATTCGACAGAGGATGCAAAGGCGCCCAGGTTCTTCAGCGAGCTCCCTTGACGAGCAGGTACAACAGCTGAGTAAAGGCGCGCAGCAGATAGCGCATAATATGGTGTTGCTGCAGGAGGAACAGGCGCGTATGCGAAGCGCAATTGAAGAGCTTACAAAGCGCAAGAGCCGTAAAAGGCGGTATGTACGGGTAGAGGAGACCTTAACAGTTGGCGAGGTATTAGACTTAATTGCTGAAAAGGAGGGTGGTAGTCGTGGGGACGGCGAGACGCCTGCGAAGAGGGTGCGCGCTGAGAGGCGCTGTGGCCGTTGCAGCGAGACTGGGCATAACTCCCGCACCTGTAAGGTAGATATTGAGGATGCAGATGATAGCGACAATTCTCAAGTATAATTTACAATAGCGCATAGTACAAAATATTGTTGTAGTGTTGCGTGGCGTTGCCGCGAAGGCGCGTTGGTGGGGTAGAGCTGCCCACTCGCTTGGGGTGCCCGCTCGCATGGGAAACACGTTANGTAGAAGTAGAGGATGTAGATGATAGCGAAGAATCTGAAGTATAATCTGCTGTAGTGTATAGTAAAATAAATTGTTGTAGTGTTGCGCGTTGTCGCCGCGCACGCGTGTTGGTGGGGTGGAGCTGGCGGCTCGCTTGGGTTGGCGGTTCGCATGGGAAACACGTTAGCAGTATTATTATAATGCAAAGGTGCAAAATGTGAATGCCACATGGAAAGAATGGCTAAAAAACTAAAGATACGCAACATGGCTTGTCTGACTACTGACACGGCAACATTAGCAATGCGGAAATTAGAGGTCTACTGTCACTTTTGCACAAGGAAGTCGCAAACACAAGCAAATGGAGACAAAGACTGCTTGAACTATCCCAAATGAATCAACCCCTCCTGCCATGCTACACACTCCAAGTCGCTCGGCAGACTTAGATATACTGCGGAATTAAAGTCTGCCTCAACCCTCTCAGCCAAGTGATACATACAATTGTTACATGCTTAACCAGGGAACATCCCCAGAAGTCCTCCAGTCCTCAGAAGCTGAACTCCAACGTCAGCGCTTATTTGCTTGATGCTATACGCTCTCAATGGAAGAAAGTTAGATCGTGGGGTAGTCTATGCAATTACGGTGAAACGCCAGCATCATGAACTTTTTAGAAGAGGAGGACAGCGGCCATGGCGGCGAGACCGAGAGCACCGTTGACGGCACTAAGCGAGGAAGCAGCATTAGTGGAGTCGCTGTCATCGTCATCCTGCTTGGTACCCTCGTGGCCTTGCTCACCAGGGTCGATAAGTGTTCCTTCGCAGGTGTAGTCATTGGACTGGATAAGCTTCTTGTCGTGCAGGTTCTCGTAAAAGTCGCAGGTGTCGTTGAGCTGCGCAGAAGACTGGAGGTTGAAGGCACCCTTGACGTTATCGAGCTTAGGGGTTTGAACGCTAGCGAGAATTAGTAAAGCAGATTGAGATGGTGGGTAAGATAAACGTACGTGGAGAAGTTGCCAGACATGTCGAAAGCTCCGCCGATGCTCTCCAGCAAAGGGAAACCATCGACCTCGAAAAGCTTAGAGTTGTTGGCGATTTGCAAGTTGCCAGTGATCGTTGTGAGCTGGGGGAAAGAGATGTTGTTGAGCTGCTCGTTGGCAACGATGGCGACGGCCTCACCGACAGAGGTAAGGTTGGGGGCGGAGAAGGTCTCGAAACCGTTGTTGTAGAGACCGAGAGAGCCGTTGAGGGTCTCAAGGGAGGGAACGGAGACGGAACCGCAGAAACGGAAAGTCAGGTTGCTAGCCCAGATCAAGTTGGGGAGCTCGACCTTGACGGCTTCGTTGTTGTCGGCAAGCGTCAAGGAAGTGGAGACATTGCCAAGCTGCATAGCGATCTCGTCAATGTAGCCGTTGTTGGCAATGAAGATCTCATCGGCCTCCTCAATGTTGATACCCTTGAGCGAACGGAGAGCGGTGTTCTGGATGTCGATCTTGTCGGCCTTGGTGACCTCAGCGGTGAAGCCAATCTCCTGGAGGTTGGGGAGTGCCTGCCACTGGATCTTGTCGATAGTCTTAAGCATGGGGAAGTTCAAGGCGTAGAGGGAGGTGAGACCGTTGAGGTTCATGGAGCCGTCGAGGGTCTCAAGGTCGCTGGCGCTGATCTGCTTCATTTCGGAGTTGTCCTCAGCGATCAGGTCACCAGTGATCTTCTTGACACCATTGATAGCGATGTCATCGGTGGTGCCGGTCGCGATGGCGATGTTACCTGAGAAGGTCGAGCAGCTGGCAAGGGCGGAGGCATCGCCAGAGTTCTGGATGGTGGTGGTCGCGGAGACACTGCAGGCGGCTAAATGGAATTGTTAGCAAGCATGCGCAGTCAAGTGTCGTCGACGCAAACATACCGTAGGCACCGCTGGCGGCAAAGAGCGCCGGGGCGGCAAGCTTGAGCATGGAAGGCATTTTGTGTGGGTGTGGGTGTTGTCTGTCGAGGATGGAAACTGGCGGAAGATGTAAGTTGACGCGTCGGCTTTGGTAGTGGAGCCGGGCACTGGAGCTGCGACACGTACCTGGGATATTAAGACTGCTCGCTCGGTTTCAGTTGGGTGGGCGTGCTCTTTGTCGGTAGTGGAACGATATTGAGCGAGGGAAGGAATTAACTAGTAAAGTAGGCAGTATTAAACGGAGTAGTCTCAGAGAGCGCGATGGAAGAAGGCGCGGCCGTCAAGAGCGAATGTTGATGAAGACAAAGAGAGAAAGGGCTTTCAAAAGAGGGCGAGCATGGAGAAAAGGGGAGCGCGGTGGTGCCAGTCCAGGCAGGCGCTAGGGGCCACTAGGGTTTTCGAGCGGAGATCATTGGCGGCCAGAGCTCGCCCAGCATCATCGATCAACTTCCTTGGAGGCAGTGAATGCCGCAGCCGGGCCCAGCTCCATGCGCCCCCGGTGCTGCTGCGCGGTGAATGATGCAGCGCTGCTACACCGTCGCCGCCCAGACGAGCTGACGCCTTTTGCAATTGTTGAGTCGTGATCCGTGACAGAATGCGTTGTGCACTGCCCTGAGAAAATGGGGAGTGATTGCCAGGCGAGAAGTTGCGCCTTGGTCCTGATTGGCCTGTAGCGTCGCTGCTCGAGTGTTGACTCCCTTGTCCCGCCGACTGGCATTCTTATTTTTCTGCCGTGATCTCCATCATGCACATGTGCAAGCGGCCTAGCAAACAAACAGGCCCGCCTTTGGATCGCCCCCTCGCCATCACCCTGGGAGACGACCATGATCCGCCCGCTGCAGTCGGCAAAGCTGTTCAACGTCTCCATTGACCCTCGACGGGCGCTTTAGGTCTGCCTGTACTTGCTCACCAAAGCGGAAGACCGGCATCTCCAACTCTAACCGGCGCCCTCAACGGCGCCCAGAGGCGTCTTTCGCCACAGCATCCGGCCGACTCCAAACACAACAAGCAACTGCAGTCTGCTGATTGCGCGGCCCCGACCACCCCTGTTCGGCGGCTCGAGCCCCTTCCCAATCGTTTGAATACGGTTACATCCGATCCCCATATGGCTAAGCGCGCCCGTTGCAATCTCCAGCGCAACAACACCATCGCAAACAATAAAGCAGTGGTTATATTTACACCACCACCTCGCCGCTTGGAGCACACTTGTCCCTTCCCGGGCATCGTGCGCTCGTCTTCCTTCCTGCTTGCATCACACTTGCACTGTTCACGCCCGCTGCCAATTTCACTTTCCATGCGCTTTCGCCCTCCTGTTCTCTGAGCCGGCTCGCTTATCGATCTCCCCCAAAGAACAGCCTCGCCAACTACCGCCAAGCAAATTACTGGACCCGCGCCGATTGCTGTCTCATTTCCCCTGCCACGCCCCATCTCTCGTCATCAGGCGACGCTCCTTCAGCTTTGTATGTCGCCTTCATATGAAACAGTGGATATCTATGACATCGGCACTTGCAACATGTTCATTCGACATCCGAGTTCTTCTAGAATAGCCAAGGCCGTCGCAAAGTCTCAAACAGCCCACAGCTCGACCCAAATGCTCTTGCTTTTATCCAAACGTTCAATTCGTTCCGTTTCAACCTCTCGACTTTTGCCGCCTTGCTCCATGCCTCTACTAATTGCGACCTTCATGTTTATTACCCATTACGAACCGCTGGCCACGCGGCCTTGCCCAGGGTGGAATACTGACATAATGAGAACACCGTTAATATCATTAGCTGACATCTCAAGACATCGATCTATGTAACAGTCCCCGACGTCATTTCTTCCTTGCCATCCCCACAATAAAGTCGACTATGTGGCTTGCCGCTAATTGTGTCTTCGTGGCGTTGGCACCACAAAACCCGCATTCCCCTTGTACCATCTTTGTATCATACAACCGACTAGAATAAGCAGAAAAAGAATGTGATGAAGAAGAAAAAAGAATGATAGATTGTGGTTCAGGACTTCTGCATGACACTGACGTCTACATCGCCGATACGCCACATGTACCACATAAACAGCGATCTAGATGACAAGGGGAGGAGTAAGCGTCAGCTGTTTGTAGCCGTGGCCTTGATGACGGTGATGACGGTGATGGTGGAAAACGAAGCACTCCCGCAGCAGAAGGAAGATGGGCTAAACTTACCTGTACGGTGAGAACCTTGAGGCTGTCGATAGCATTTCTTGCTCCGACATGTACCTAAGGTGACGTACATGTTAGTGTGGCAAAGGGGTACTAATGCTGTTGGATGGAAGGAAGGTAGTTGCGACTAATGAAGAGAGACCACGTACTTCCATTTCCCTCCTTTGTTTTTGAGCTTGTTCACATCGCGACCGGCGTAGACGGCCATTCCACGTCTAAGATCATAGTGTTAGCGTCTTTGTTCTCGTGACCGTTTGACGAAGGGTCATGTGAAGAGGCAACGTGGTGGCTTCATCCGAGTCACATGCCATGTGGACAAAAAAGAAAAGCAACTAAGAACAACTCACTGTACACCCAAATCTCCCGTACTAAAAACGTCCATCCTCTTCAAGCCAAAACACGCAAACATCTCTACGCTCCAGCGCCCCAGTCCTCTTACCGCTACTAGCTTCTCAATCAGTTCTTCGTCACTGGCGCTAACCAGCATTTCAGCCGAGAGCTCGCCTGATGCAAATTTCTCGGCAAGTCCGTAAATGTATTCTGCTTTGCGTTGAGAAAGCCCCGCTGTCCGGAGAGTGGGTAGAGAAAGCTCGAGAACTTGGGATGGTGACGGAAAGGAGGGGTGTGTAGTGGAGAAGAGGGCTGTGAATTTCGATCGAATGGATGCAGCGGCTTGGCCTGATACCTATGAAATTGAGGTCAGTCACGGCAATCGTTTCCCCTTTGTTATATGAATTGGGTGCACATGATGGATACGCGGATGAGTTACATCCTATTCATTGTGTGTTGAACATACCTGCTGTCCAATGATTCCTGAACTCAACGCCGTAAACGGATCCACAACTTCTCTCAGTCCTTCTGGGCTGAAGATCTTACAATGATGCTTCTCGACCAACGCTTTCAAAGTAGGATCTACGCCGACCAAATGGGCCTCTGCATTTCTCAGCAGCTGGTCAATATCCGTGCTCGCGTTGGGAATCGCACCCACGTCCGGGGGTACCAGTTCCTTGGCTTTACGCTTCCTGGCCGGAGAAGGATCTCCAGTTCTGGCAGGGGAGGATCCGTATGCTTGTACAGTATGATAGCCATTCGGTGTGGCAAGGGTTGCGTTTGTGGCATGAGGTTCTGCGGGGCGGGGCTGTAATTGTGATAGATCATCCAATGGATGTTCGGATTCCGATCTCCCTTTTGGCAGGAGGGCGACTGCTGCAGGGGTAGGTGTGAAAGGTGGTGGGTTTATAGGTGATCCTGCTGGTGATGCCGATTTGCGTTTCTTGGGAAGAGGTGTCGTTGGCTGTGGCTGATATGCGATCTCTAACTCCGGCTGACCTGAGACTGTTTTGCTATATGCAATGGGTGCAGGCTCTTTAGTCGTGTCGGCTGGTGGGGATGTAGCTCCCACTTTGGTAGGTTTACGCTTCTTTGTTGTCACATCGGACTGGCCAACTTTCTCATATTTGGCACCGCCGAGTTGGCTTTTCACATCGGATGCTTCCGATGTATTGGTACTTGCGACACGCGCTGATCGTCTTAAAGACATAATGTATGGTTTGTGAACGTTGCAACGGTTAGTGGCTGTTCTGGTGAATTGAGTGATCTGACGTCATATAGTTAGTGCGCACTTGATCAGAGACTGCGAGGAGGTCCTACCTGCTTCAGCATATGTCTCGGTATGGTGAACCGTAAAGCATGAAAACAGTTATCGATGTCGGAAGTGGCGAGCTTGACGCGCTGCACGAAGGGAGCTCCTTCCTTCAGCCCGGCTGACGCCTGAGCACATGATCGCGTGGCGCTGACGAATCCGGAATCGCAGCATACTCTCATTACTAATATCTTTTGCAATTAGCATTCCGCTTCCGTACATTTAGCGAAAGTAGCCAAGTATTGTTTTAAAAAAAAAGTAGATAGCTTGGTGCTCCTCCATTGTCTCTCGCGATTCAAGCACTTCAACAAGTTGGTCAAAGAACTATCGGTGCGTTCGGCATGCGTTTCACGATTACAAAGTCCCCACGGAATTTCCCGTAGGTAACGACTACTACACGTTAGTAGGGTTTGCGCATTGGTAGTTAAAATAATCATGGGAGAGTTTCTTGTTGGAGCTTATGAGACCGTTGCAAATGCTGAAAGCAGTAGAACGCGCATGTGACGCTACAGCTGTGTCTCAAGATGTGCAGAACGTACCTGGCGCTAGTATCTATAGGCGGAAAGAGCGGGTATGACATGCGCATCATTTAATATTAATGAAAGCTTAACTCAGTTCAGAGCATGGGCTGGCTCTAATTCCTACACGTGCGGTCTATGATGCGCTCATCCGCAGTTGTGCCGCCCTGTGAACAACCAAAATTGCCACGTTCAAGGCCTGAATCGAATCTCTTCGCCGTTGGTATGTAAACACCGCTTCTAGTTCAGGTGAGTAATTCCGAGCTTAGTAGAGGAAATGGCTTCAGGTGGGTAATGCGAGCATGTAGAGAGAAGGCATGACTGTTCGGATGCAATGGAGATGATTCCTGTACGAAAGACATTGGTATGGTACACTCTATTGCGCAACCCCCCAATACGCTCTACCCAGCTCGAAAATGGTCATGCCCGACCTAAATACACATATCTAGTGTCCGCTGGCGGTAGCGGTGTTCTTCTGCCTCTTCTGGACAATCATGGACTCGAGGTCCTCGCGCTCGTGCATCTCGGCCTCAATGTCGGTGATCAGGTTGGAGAGGTATGGGGTGTCCTATCCCTTTGTTAATGCCCTGCGTCTCCGACTTGGATGGTCTGTTTTTACCTCCTCAGCCTTGGTCCACTCCTCCTTGGGCAGGAGCGTGTGGGACATGGACAGCTGCCGCTTGTTAGTCACTTGATCTGCAACCCCCCGCATTTTTCGGTCCAGCAGTACCTGGAAGGCCCGGCGCAGGCGGAAGACACGGTCATAGGCCTCCTGGGGTCGAAGACGCTTGAGCGCGGTCTGGACGGTGTCGTTCTCCTCGGGGAGCAAGTCATCGGCCCTGTGCAGCAATTCCCGTCAGCCCATCATTTCGCACCCTGCAAAATTGCCCATATATCTCTCCTACGCTCTTCCACACGCCGCATCCGTATCGGGGCTCCGTACCTCAGACCGAGCTGCCTGTAGCCGGCGGCATTGCAGTACCAGTTGGAGAGCGGCTTCATCCAGCGCTGCAGCCACGGGCGCTTCATAATGTAGGGGGCGAGGGACGGTGCAGACATGGTTGCGGTGGTTCGACGACGGATCGGATATGTGGAGGTCTGGTGCTTGCAGCCGTCAATTGCAGTTTTGACAGTCGGAGGTGGTGAGGCCGTAATGCGAAAGAAACGAAAGCCAATAGGCTGAGCTTGGCCGACGGCGGGCCTTGGACTTAATCAGCGGCCGTCCCCACCCGCCCAAAGCAACTTCCCTCGTGCTCGACACTAGCTCTGACGTCGGATCCGAGAACCAAGCTCTGCACACCACAACAAGTCGGCGAAGACACACGCTTCGTAGCGCATACAAGACCCCGAAAAGCCTGCATAGTTCCACAGCCCCGAAGACACATCTGCTCCCCGTCCGCTCGTCAATGGAGCCGAACAATCGCTAGTTATCGTGTTACTCAAGTGCTGCGGGGTTTCCGCACACTGAGGCACTGCAAAGGGGACGACGGCCTGTACGCACCCATTTGTTCTCTTCTCTTCTTCCTTCTCTAGATTAGCGGGAATGCCTCTAACGATCCGACCATTGCAGTACCCCAAATGTCGACACACGATTCCGAGCCGCCGTCCCCGACTAACGTTCCCGACCGGTATGCGCCTTCCGCTGTGACTGTCCAACCGCGCGATATGTCGATACCGAACAAGCAGACCACCTGGAGTTCGCCCATTGCGAGCCTGGCAGTCAAAGCTGCCAGTCTTCCCGAGAGTTCTGTCAATGCGCTGTGTGGAGCTTCTGCTGGAATGGCTTCGGGTATCGTCACCTGCCCACTAGATGTTATCAAGACCCGACTGCAAGCGCAGGGCTCTTTTCGCCCACGAAAGTATACTGGTTCAGCACGCACTGTATACAAAGGTCTCGGTGGTACCGCACGCATCATCTGGGTCGAGGATGGCATCCGCGGTCTGTACAGAGGCCTTGGACCCATGCTGTTGGGATACATTCCTACCTGGGCCGTCTACATGAGCACATATGATTCAACCAAGAACATTCTCTACCCCCAGATGGGTCAGTAGCCATACTGTACATACGACTTTGCACTGCTGACGAAACCAAACATGCAGAGAACAAATGGCTTGCGCGAGTTATCGCCTCATTATTGGCCGGTGGCTGCTCAACTCTGGTCACGAATCCTATTTGGGTCGTCAAGACGAGATTGATGTCACAAGTCAGCGCTCGCGCATCAGACGAGCATCGGCCACCGTGGCACTACAGGAACACTTTCGACGCTTTCCGCAAGATGTATGCTAAAGAAGGCATCGCATCATTCTACTCTGGACTTACACCAGCCCTACTTGGACTTACACATGTTGCTATTCAATTCCCGCTCTACGAGTACCTGAAGATGAAGTTTACTGGCCTGGAAATGGGCCAGACAGACGCAAAGACCGAAGATGTGCACTGGTTTGCAATTGCACTGGCCACTGTACTTAGCAAGATGACCGCAACATCTGCGACATACCCACATGAAGTTTTGCGCACACGACTACAGACGCAGCAACGATCACTCCCCGAGCACTCGGACAACCATGTCTCATTCCGCGGAGGACGTCACGATCAGCTCCATACACGCCCTCCAGGCACGGCGTCGTCAGATGGTATGATAAACATACCTCGTTACCGTGGCATACTTCGAACGTGTACCGTCATCCTCCAAGAAGAGGGCTGGAGAGCTTTCTACAACGGCATGGGAACCAATATGGTTCGCGCTGTTCCCGCAGCGGTCACGACCATGCTGACGTTCGAATCGTTGAAAGCCGTTCATCAAAAGCTTAAGAACGAGGGCAAGAGGATAGAAGAAGAACAAGCGTAGTGATGCCTAGCTGGCAGATACCTACCTCGAATTTCATAAGAATCGACAGGCATATTTACTGGGCGTTTAGTAATGCGTTAGGGGCGGAGATATCCCAGTGAGCCCTCCTGTTCTGTTTGTTCAATTGTCTGTATATTTATCGCAGCATCTTCGGACATTGGCAGCATTTGAGCCTATGGCGTTTACGGGATAATGTGGATGAATCACTCTGGCTACTGCAAGCACGGTATTACTTAGCACTGAATCCATGTTTCATTTCGGCTAAAAAATATACGGTCATGGGAATGCTCCTAACAGGCGGTGCCGTTTCGCCAGGTCTCCTGGACAAAGCATGCAGACATGGCGGTCAGCGTCGCAAATGCCGACTCACACGTACGTTAAAGGAGTGGCCACCACCAATAGTACTGAACGGGCGTGAAGGCTTTCAAATCAACGTTGATGCCGCATTCGCAGGTGATTCTAGCAAACGCCCACGCCGCTCACCGTGCTTCTGAAAGTTAAGCAGGTTGACACTTCACACCCTTTGCCAGGCTGTATCCCTTGCAGAACACCCGCGCCCACGTCCTTGCCTCTGATACTGACGTACCTCCCTGATGGCCCAAGAAACTCTTTCTGTAGAGCCGCCTGAGAAACCACCGCCAATACCCCTGCGTAGCCATTTACGAAATGGCTCGGCATATCAACTGAAGCTCTGCGCTATAAAATCAAGCATTTCTACTATGGCCAACACGTCATCTTCTCCAGCCTCGCGAGATTTACTCGAGAAGATGGATCACAAAGTGGCGGACACGAGACAGAGGTTACACAGCGCTACTATCGAAAGACGGGGGATGCACAGCCACGAGGACCTGGAGCACTAGGAAATTCAAGATAAAAGCTATGCAGGGCCTGAGAACATGAAACTGGACAGTGGCTGGGAAGATACTCCGAATGAACTATATGCGGGCGCGAGCGGCTCGGAAGTGAGCTACCAGCACGATCATCTGGATCCATTGTAACCCGCACGGTTGATGAAACTCTCAGAAACAGTTAACCAGAACAGCTACTGTAGTTCAGAAGATTGCGCCAAGGGCGCGGTTGAAGAGGTCAGGGTGTTGGGGCCCATGGTGACTCAACGAGGAAGCCACGACAGCACAACCTCTACGGCCCAAGCAATCGGCCTAGGCAACACAGAATATTTCTCACCGTCATGTCATTACAGTAGAGAAGCAATGGATATCGAAGTCGTCGACAGGCTTGCACGAGGGTCCCTGAGTCCTTCATCGTCACAAGTCGATCCTCTGAAGCTAGACAACAGGACGTCTAGTCGCCCCTTCCCCCCCAGACATCTCGCTCTGTCTCTGTTTCCACCCAAGTCCCCGTCGACATGCAATTTGGAATACACGCCACCAGGAAGCCCATTCGCTCGGCCCATCTGCCCGATATCTCCTTTGAACAATGGAAGAGACATTTACGGAAACTACATCGCCTCGAACGCACGTGATTACTTCACTGCACAATCGCCGCCAACTTCTACAGATTCCCAGCCGATTAAAGAGGAACAGGATCATCCAGCCCCTGGTACGTCATCGTCTGCAGTATGCCTGCGCGGTGGTAGTTCGGGTAAATTCAAGCCGTTCCGGAAAACAGCTAGCACTGACGTGTCCAATCAAGTACCTAAACCTACTCTCTTGCACCGAGCCATCAAAAAATGTGAAGTTGCGCAGGATGTGCCTACAGTCACTCATGTAGGGAGGCCAGACCATAGAGTTCCACTCAGTACACGTTCATAGCTCTCTGGTCTTTGTGCTGGAACGAACCCAAGAACAAAGGGAAATGCGCGATGCGAGCTGCATGATGTCGATACTAGAAGGTATGGAGTACACAGTCATGATGAGCGGCCGGGAACGCCGGGATCGACTGATACAAACGAAAGCTCATTGTGTCGGGCTAATGTTGACGCCATCTTTACTAGCTACTTCGGGCCACAACTGCCCCAATCAACGCTGGTATCTTCAGAAAACAGAGCAAGTGTTGTTGCAGAGCAAGAGGACGCATACGATCGTGGTGGTATACCGATCAGGAGCGGTATGAGTCCGCCTCCCGTCGGCGGAATCTCTACGTCACACAGTTCAGGAAGTAAACTCCCTAGTTCCAATGCCAAAAATTCGAACTGTCATAACTTTCGACAACCATTGAGGATTAGGAGGCCTACTCCTTGGGATACAGTGGACTCTCGAAAAATACAAAAGGCTGCTAGCACAGTACGAAGCCATAAGAGAGCTCCAAGAGACGAAAAGAGATGGGACAGAGACATTCCTCCACCACCACCTAGGCTTCCATCGGAGCAGTCATTAAGACATATGCAACCAGATTCACTCGACGATTCCTCTAATTATTCAGAAGACGATAGTCGCAAAGCACCATCGATCATGTCCACCAATACAGTAGACGACAGGTTCATCAATTTACCAGAATTGAAGTCGTCTGACGCTTACCGAAAAGTTGAACGTGACCGAGAGGTACGCCATATAGAGGAACAGCGCAGGGTACATGCCGAAGCGGATCGTAGGCACGAAAAGGTTTTCATTCGCAAGCAAAAAGCACAGAAGAAAGAACTAGATGAAAGTGCTATTGTTCCCGAAGATGGTGTCACTCAGGTGATGAGGATGCGTATATTGGAGAAGCGGTATGATTTAGAACGTCTGTTAGCCTTGAAAGAGCAACATCACAGCAACCTACCTGCTCCATCGCAATATTTGCCTCGCCATGGTCCCATTCCAGAATCTTATCGGCGTTCTGAAAAACCGGAGAGATACCGTAATCCGATTGGATACCCTTCGACTATGCCAGCATCAGCCTCTACCACGCCATCCAATGGCCGTAAAAATCATGCTCCTTCGGAAGAGTACTATCCAAAGCAGGCAAACTGTCCCGCCTCATTCTGGCAGCGTCTTCCGACCCTAGATTGAAGACTTACTCACACCGGCATCCATCAGCGAGCCAAACGAAAACGGGCATGAGCGCAGATAGTAGCGGATGGCCTAGTATAGGCGCTTCGCATACGAGAGAACTTTCCAAGAAGCAGAAGGGTACGGGAGGAAGGAGACAGGCTGAAGATCAAGAGGATAGAACGAGTCCTTGAGGAGATCCAGACCTTAGACACGGCGGTAAGAGATTTTGCCACCAAGGACTTCCGAGAAACAAACCGCTCTGATGAAACAGCGGTCAGTACCAATATTGCCAGCCCCAGAGCGCCTGGATTCACACCGCCTCAATGCCTAGGGTACCCCCGGAGTGCATTTCGAGCTCAACCACAACATCGCGGAGTATCGACTCCGATCGTGGACTCACCTACTGTTCCCACTGAAAGCGTCGTTACCACCCAGCCATCAGCAGGTGAAGTAACTCCCTGCGATGCATCAGGCAAGCCCTTATCTGCCTCCCCCGAACACCCCGATGACAATGGATGTCTACGCATACGTCGCGACGACCGCGAGGTCCTACCATTTAACCCGTCATTCGGGTATCCATATCATCTGCGCCTGAACAACGCGTACGGAATTATGCGACCAGATCGCATAACAGAAGAATGGCTTGACGGCATTGTCCCCAACCGGGACGCCACCGGCCAACCTCTTATCGGCATGAGAGGAGGCGCCAGCGAAGAGTCTCCTCACCTCTCCCCTCTTCTAAGCAGCGAGATCAGTGCGGTGGCAGATGACTTTCGTCTGCTGAACACCGGGGCGCTTGATGATATTTTGAGCTCTTCATCTGTAAACCTAAGCGTCGATGGTGCCGCATACGAAGCTCTTTTTGCTGCTAAGCCAACCGATTAGGACGACGCTCGATCGAGCTCCGATGGAGAAAACGTGCGGTCGAGCTTTAGTACCGCTTCCCCGTTGAAAATTCGGCGGGAGAAGCAAAAAAGGGAGAGGGGGTGGAGAAACGAGGATGACGCTAGCGCTATGGCGTTGATGCATTCGTTCGGGTAGAATTCGATCGACTTGTGGTCTTCTCTCTACAAGGGCGGGGTAGGTAGCGTGGATTGTCCATGGATAGGTGTGTGAGCAAGATTCCTTTCGTGTGACTCTAGGAACTGATGACGAAGTTTTTTTTTTTCTTTCTGTTTGTAACCACAATATCTAAAGCTGGTCGAGAAGGGACCAGCAAGTGGTAGCTGGTGTGCATGTAAATGAGAAATTCGATATAGATGGCTCTTCATCATGTATTCTCAACATGTCCTCTTTAGAGCTTTCGCTTCTTCTTCTCTAGTATTGTGCCTACTATCAAGAAAATCCCATGATACATGTAGCCTCCAGAGACGTGTGTCTACATCAGACGCTACTATCCAGATCCAGGCCAAACTAAAAAAGTACAAGGAAATGTGTCGGTCTCCAACAAATCGTCGTGTAAGGAGGCGCAGCTATAATACAAGTTTCCATGGATCTTCGATGAGCGCTTGATTGGCTTTGTTGATTTGGGTATACATATGTGTTTGTGGTGGGGAGTGGGGAGTATATGTGCGTCGGATAAACGCCATGCGAATGTAGTTCTCTTCGTCGTCAAAATCATCAATAATCACAATGATTGTAATCGTAGAGCGAGCCCATGCCTGCAGCTGTCACAGCGCATTCAACGGCCTCGATTCGGTCCCAAAAGTATTCTCGCATCCAGGTGGAGACCATGTCGAGTGCCGAAATGGCAGAGTTGCTGGTCCAGACTTTGCCGTGGCGAGCCCAGGGTGAAAACTGCCATTGAGTTTCTGGGAATCGTTGTTGGAGCACTGGAAGGAGAGAGCGAGGTGCTGCAGCTCGTGTTCCGTGGAGACTTCCGGCTTGGACTAGATGAGAGATGCCGGATCCGATGCTCATGATGGCGACCAGATTTGGGTTTAGGCATTGTGAGGTAAGGAACGAGGAAGCATCCGTTGACAATTCGCTCGAAGAGAAAGTTCCTGGGATGACGAGAATATCGAATTGCGGTGCATTTGCGAAGGAGTTCTAGAATCAAAGTCAGCTTTACTATTCGCTTGCAGAGATTCGACATGGAGAGGTAGGGATAGGGCTCGTGTTAACCTTTATCTCCCTGCCAGACTGTCAGAGATGACTACTTTGAAAGGGCAGCCAAGACCAGGCGAATCCGGCGCGACCAAAAAGTGGCTCTTCTTGGCCAGGAGAGTTGGCTGGGTGGGGGATGTGACGGGACGGGTAGATGTCGGGCCGCTCGTGTTCGATACAGAGCAATTCGAAGCTTAGCTCACCGTCACCGGCATTCTTGTGCCAGCCGTGACAGGAAAACTCCCTTCTCCAGTCACACTGACGTATCGAATGTCGATTTCGTCCACAGCTTGGTTGATGGCTAATGCCGTGGAGTTTAACTTGCTGATCCTGTTCTTGCCAACCATGGCGAGGAGGTCGAGAGCAGCCAGGTCGAGTAGTTGGAGTTGCTCATGACCGAAGACGATGACACCAATACGTAATGAAGGTCTTGACGGTGGTGCGTAGTGGATGTTGAGATCTTCTTCGGAAGTTGATGATGTGGTGCAGAAGTAAAACAGGTCCGCCTGACTCGGAAAGGATACAGAGCTTCTTGGAGGAGAAGGCATAAGAATATGAGGGGGGGATTGAAAGGTGAAGCGGAGACGATGTCGACTGGATATAATTCTCTTGAGCTGGTAGGCTGGGGACGAATACTGTCTTTTCATTGCGGCCTTAGGACGAGCTTTATACGATACTGGGTAGTGAGCAATTTTGCATCACTGAAACCGACATAGTTGCGACCAGGGTAGCAGATGCCACGCCCAAGCGTCATACGGATGTACGACCCGCGCTTACACTGTACCTTTGCGCTATGCCGTCGATGTGCATTGATGGGGTTGTATGTGGCTCAGCCACTTGAGAGCTTGCTGATCATCCGGTTAGGGCCCAGTCGCGAAACCGACTGTTCCCGACCTTCCCCATTACTTCGTATAGTAATACGTGCAGCGAATCATACAATGCTGTTCTCAAAATGGTTTTTTACAGCGTGACTTAGTGAGTGGGTTTATCTGTTTCGAGACAAGGGGTGCATATTATGGTTGCCTGCTATCGCGATGCTGCAGTTTTGACAGCTTGAGGCTACTAGGCATCACTATTTGCAAGCATGCCAATGGATCAAAGCTCTCGGTAGACGGCACGAACAGCGGCATGGCCGCAAGGTGGGTAAGCACGTGAAAGGATTGAGTCGACTGGAACTTGATTAGACGGTGGCTGAGGGCGGAGGTAAGGGAATGGGCCGGAGATGTTTGGATGGAGCTTGAGGCTAAGAGGTTCGGCGGAAGGCCTCGTAGTTCAGGCGCCAGATTCTGCTGGTCAGCTGCCGTGAGATTACATCAGGCGAAGAAATTAACAGTGACGAAGATAGCCATGGGAATTGTAATGGGGGAGTCAAGATACGGTGGCTTCTCGATGAAGGAGCAGCGACCCGGCTTCAGCTCGTGGCATGTGACCTCAGCGCGCCGCTTGGGGCAGGCGCAATCTTGTGGAACACCGAAACGCCGTTGCGAGGCAGAGGACTATGATGGCTGACGCGCAAGACGCTGACAAATGCGCAGCGACCCGCATAGGAGTGAAAAGGGGTTCGACGTCATCGGACTTGCTGTATAGCTGCTTCATTCCGCTTCACATCTATATGTCATTCCGATGTAGAGGGCCGTGGCGGCAGCCCGAACCTCGCTTGCATATACACGGCCGTCATGTCCATTGTATGCTCGTCCAAAAACAAATATAACAAAAAAGTCGTCGCCCGCTCATGGCGCATTCATGCCTTAGATCTCCTTGGCCTCACCATCAGCCTCGCCCGACTTTACCGTCTTGCCAGTCTTCTTGATCTTCTCGAGGACGGTGTCGTAATCGAGCGAGTCGGCGGCGATAATCTCAGCCGTCTGGTTCTCGAGAGAGACGTTGTAGGACTCAACACCTGGCGTGTTTGTTAGACCCGGAGATGGCGCAATCTGCACTCTGGCAGCGCTGACCTTCAAGCTTCTTGAGCACGCGCTCAATGGCGCCGGAGCATCCGCCACAGCTCATGGCAACGTTGAACTTGTATGTGTGCGTCATTTTGTGGCTTGTGGGTTGTAGGGGTGGGGTATTGTTCTGATATGAGTCCGTGGTGGTAGTCTCAAGGTTGGATGCGGGTCGTGGGGCTTTATACGTGCTAGGTGGGTTCGATTGCTAGTTGTAAGGAGGTGATACGACTGGTATATATACGACTCGCTAGTGGACGGACTCGACAAAGAGAGACGCGCAGGTTTCAAGATGGTGTTGTAATTTGGTTAGATTGTAATAGATTATCACGGCGCCCCGCTGACATATCGAGCATTTGGTACGATGCTTCAGCCAGGTAATGTTTCGAGTCGGAACAAATGAGTGGCATGAAACATGCTCACGGGAGGGTCTTCGGAAGTAGATAGCTTCGTTTGACCGCTCATCCTCTGGAATAGGACACAGTGTCCCCAACAGGGCAACTGGATTATTGCCGCGCTCCGCTACACGTGCTACGACGCCTGGAAAAGACGGGCGTCATGGTATTCACGGCATCTGGCCTCGTCGCGTGCTGATCTTGTTCCTGGATATTGAACCCCGAAACTGAGCGCGCCCGCGCCCCACGGTGGCTAGCGCGGGGCAGCATCGCTCCCACCTGCATCAGACAGCTCCAATAGCTCGGGCCTTGGTGCGGGCGGTGACGTCTTCCCACGCATCTTCTGCAGTAAACGCCAGCAAACATTTCTTTTACCATGGCGTCGTGAGTACCACCAGCACATGCAAATACCACACGGCTCACCCAATGGCCAGCAACATCCTCTTCCTCCCGTTTCGACGGTCACACTCGGTGAACCTCAGCGACGCCATCAAACAGTACATATCCTCCAAATATGATCAACACCCAGACATGTTCACCAAAGACCTGGAGACAATCGAGAAGCTACGATCCGTCGCTACACACGCCCAGGAACCGCATCCGAGCAACATCCCGAAGCTACAACAATACGCCGCACAGCTGATATGGCTCAGTGGAAAGTTTCCCATCGACGTTGGCGTCGAGTTCCCGTGGTATCCCGCGCTGGGATACAACACGAGCCGTCCGACATCGCGCAACAACCTCCGGTTTGAGCTCGCCAACATCATGTTCAACCTCGCCGCCATGTACTCGCAGCTGGCCATGTCATCGAATCGAGGTACACCAGACGGGCTGAAAGCGGCCGCCAACAACTTCTGTCTGGGCGCTGGGGTGCTGTCCCATCTGCGGAACAGCATTCTGCCTGAACTACGGACAGAGCCCCCAGAGGACATGGACCTCATGACACTGGAGTGCTTGGAGAAGTTGCTGTTGGCGCAGGGTCAGGAGTGCTTCTGGCAGAAGGCTGTCAAGGATGGGATGAAAGATGCAACCATCGCGAAACTAGCCGCGCGCGTGTCCGATCTATACAGCGAGGCAGGAGACGCAGGAATACAATCAGACGCCATCAGCAGTGAGTGGATACACCACATGACGGCGAAGCACCATCACTTTGCTGCTGCTGCGCAATATCGCGCAGCCTGCGACTCCTTGGAGAAGCGCAAGTACGGCGAAGAAGTTGCAAGACTACGCGACAGCCTGACTTGCATCAACGAAGCCCTCAAGGAGCAGCGCTACATTAACAAACTTGTTCTTGCGGACCTGAACGGCTTGAAGAATCGCATTACCGAAGACTTGAAGCGCGCCGAGAAAGACAACGACATGATTTATTTGCTTCCAGTTCCACCCAAGGCCGAACTCAAGATACTAGATCGAGCGAACATGGTGGTAGCAAGAGTTCCAAAGGAGATTGCCGAATCAAACTCCATGTTGGGAGAACGTGGCGAGCTTGGCCCTGCGCTCTTCTCCAAACTGGTTCCATACTCGGTACATCTGGCAGCAAGCATTTACGTCGATCGCCGCGATAGATTGGTTAATGGCCAAATCATCGAGGAGCTAGAAGCGCTCACAAACAAAATCCACGAGGTGCTCCGTAGCTTGAATCTGCCAGGATCTTTGCAGGCTCTCGAAAAGCCCTTGGGCTTACCGCCAGGTCTCG
The DNA here is from genome assembly GCA_900634815.1 of Paradendryphiella salina. NCBI lineage: Eukaryota > Fungi > Ascomycota > Dothideomycetes > Pleosporales > Pleosporaceae > Paradendryphiella > Paradendryphiella salina. Next base: position 49,242 of record LR132232.1, on the reverse strand, counting down.
TTGCCCATGCAGATGAGATTCGTCAACAAGACGGTATTAACCGACTTCTGCGCTCTATGGAAGATACGAAGAAACTTATGTACACTGATCAGGCCATTTACCAGGAAGGTGTCGACATCCTGCGATCGGAAGCTGCAGAAGATGAAGGCGCCCGTCGAAAATTCGGTACAGAGCAATGGACCCGTTCACCTGCAGAGCAGGCTGCGCCGAAGCTATACGCTCAGATCAACGAGATTGATGGTTACTTCAAAGCTGCGACAAACAGCGATAACATCGTAAAGACAAAGCTAAAAGAAAATGAGCACTTCATCCAGCTACTGAGCGGTCCGGATCACGAACTCGAAAACTATGTACCCAGCGGTCGGAGACCTGCAATCACCGGAGATGTTGAGCGTGAAGCTGGTAAGCTTCGCGGCAGTTTCAACGAAGTCAGCCGACTTGAAAGCCGACGGCGACGAAAGGTTGAAGCCTTGCGGACAAAGGCGAAGCAGGATGACATAAGTAGGTTTCACCCGTCTTTTCGCCGGTCATACCCTGACAGTATACTAGATCCGGAGCTCCTGCGCGAGGCCGCTCGCTTAGAGCGGGAGTACCCCATGCAGGCAATCGAGGCTGTACAGTTCGAAAGCCTATTCGACAAGCGACTGCAAATGTATGATGCTGATCTAGACGTGGTCCAAGAAGAAGAGAAAGAGCAAGCAGAGGCTGTCAAGCGGCTACAAGACGCAAACGCTGCCTTTTTGATCGCGCGTCGCGGGGACCAGTCTACCAAGAAGCGCGAGCAAGCATTGCAAAACTTGGAGAATGCGTACTTCAAGTACAAAGAGATTATATCTAACCTTGATGTCGGGCGGAAATTCTACAATGATCTTGCCAAGATTGTGAACCGATTCAGGGATGAGGCCCGTACCTTTGCATACAACCGCAAGTCAGAAGCATCACATTTAGAAAGGTATGTCTTGGTAACCAACCATCTACTCAGCTGCTAATGTTCAACAGTGATCTCACGACTCGGATGAGTTCACTCGGTCTACAGCAAGCAGCGTCAAGTTCACTGCAGCAGCAGCAGCAGGCCGACGCACAGAACCCACATTACGGTGCAAGTGCGCATGCCGAAGAGCCACTTACTGCTCCAACGCCCACGAGAGCAAATGTACCTCCGCCTTCGGGTATGTGGACTCCAGAAGTTGGGATACGATTTGGCGGCGTCCCCACGGCATCTGGCAACGCTCGACCTTCAGCCGGGCCCCCACAAGACGGCAGGTGGGATCCTGCACAAGGTCTGAAGTTTGGCTAGGTATAGCGAGGCATCATCAGGGTTAGTTCATTTCTCTCAAGACTTTTGCATAGGATACCCATGACACATACGAGCACTTCATTTCCCACTGCTTCTGGCAACATGTGTTTGCGTTTGCTACGTGTCATTTTCCGTGCGATGCTGGTCGTTTTTACCTTTGGAGTGGATTCGGCATTCAGATACCCACCTCGACGAGTACCGGTCTTGGCTCTTTTGTCTCTACTTCCGCTTTACTTTATTGCATCGCTGAGCAAACATGGGTGGCCTTACCCGCTACACAAGAGGTGCCGGAAGTAGACCATAGCAACGTAGCACTTGAAGACAAAACGCAGCGAACTAAGGAAAACACCGCACGCACCCAAACCCGGCTCGTCCCGAAAGATGCAAAGCCCCTCAGTTTCGGCGTTTATATTCACAATGCAAGTAGTCGTACTTTTGCGCGGCGCATTGTTTAGCAGATACAGCATATCGTCGAGGTACTTGCGTTTGCGCATGCGCTGTCCCAAGTAGCAATCCCCACAGGGCAAGATACATACATATAATCATCTCTGCAGGGTGATGTATGTTGCACAAAGCTTGCCAGGAGCTTGGTGCATGTGGGGACGTGGGGTTCTGCCTCGAGGGAGTATGCCTTGCGATTTATGATCCAGCGAGGCAGTGCAAGAACGATAACCTGTGGGCCCCAGAAAGTGACCTCACCGACGCAACGGCTCACCAACTGGTCTACGCGCCGAAGGAATAGTGCCGTCTGTGAAATTACAGCTATGACTCTACACGTGCAATTGGCCGTCGACGGCGTGATACCGAATGTTCTGACGTTCCCCAGCGGTGACGGCGTCCGCAATTAGTCTGGTCGCCAATTGAGTCGCCCGCGTGAACTCGCGCTTGTCTTTCAGGCAAGCGCCCTAGTTGTTTAAGGCTGGGGCTGTGTGAGCAAGTCGCACAGTGGTTCTCCCAAGTCGCAGTGGTCAGTAGCGATCAGCGCACTCCTCGGTTCTGCACCAACTCGCGATTATCTCGAAACAACGCTCAACTTCAGCCAGCGTGTATCCTCACATACGCGCTAGCAGCTTGCCCGTACTGCTACAGAGAGCGGCAAACTACCTTCTCCAAGCTCCACCGAACGTCGTAGCTGGCGGGCACATCAACAACAACAACGCATAGCGCATGTCCTAGTTTACTGTTTCACGTATCTTGCGACTGAAACACAGGAACACACAAGGGAACTTTGCATTGGGATTTTCCTATCGCGGGGCTAATAATAGCGGACTAGACCGCTTCGAGCGACATCGCTCTTCGTGAGGTAGGCTGTGTCTGTGACCCGACGACGACACTGCGCCTCCTTCACACTCACCAGCCTCAGCAAACAAGCCAGTCAAGAGGGGACATTTCGTGTTCCTAGAGGACTTTGGACCATTCAGCGTTCGTGCTTGTTTCTTGGTGTCTTCGATCCTCTCCCTGCGGGCCCAAGCGCGGCCTCCAGGGCTCACTCCTCCACATCCCACCTATTGTTAGGAACACGCGAATACCTACATCATGGATATTCAACAGCGAGGGCGCTCCCCCTCAGCTGGCCAGCGCATTCATAAAGGCCACTCCCCGTCACCCAGTCCCCATGCGCCTTTCCAGCATCAGCACAACACCGGCTTGGGCTTCGAAGCTATCCAGGACCCTTCGTACGCCGTCACCAGCGCGGGGTTGAACAACACCCAGTTCCTCACCACAACTCAGGGTCAGCAATTTCCCCAGCAGGCCACCTTTTCCGACCCCAACTTTTTGCAAGCTTCGCAAAATATCTCGCAGCACAATACCCCACAGTTCGGCCCCCAAGGCAGCAACAATATCTCGCCCGACCCGCTCGACATTGCGGCCACAGGCAATCCCGACTTCAACGGCTTCTTCCAGACCAACGACCTCAGCCAGGACCAGTCGCTGCCTTCCTACCTTGGGCAGACGCTTGATCCGCATATACTCGACACGCAGTCGCAGCAGAACCGGTCGGTCAACCCTTCGGATCTTATGCACCAGATGGCAGCCACACAGCACAACGCGCCGACGCCGCCCCATCTTCTGCCCAGCATGAACCACCACCAAACACCGAGTCCACATGCTTCGCCGAACATGAACCAGGGTCAGTTCCGATCTCCAGGACATTCGCGACACACATCGCTGGATCCCAACGCGGCTTACGGGCAGCCTTCAGAATGGGGTCAGATGGCAAGCTTTGGTGGACCCAGGTCGAGGGGAGGCAGCGATGCCGGCTACTCGGACGTTCCATCTTCGGTACACAACTCGCCATACCTGCAACAGCAGGACAGTTTCGACAACGAGCAGCCGTCGCCTCTTCTCAACGCGCAGAATGACCCCCAATTGTTTCAGGACCCCGTTCCTGGGTTCGATAGGTTCAATCTGAGCAGTGGCAATGCGCACATCAGCGCAGGCAATAGCCCTCATATCTCGCCTCGCTTGCTTCCACAGAACCAGCAGGTTCTGCCACAATTTCAGCCCGAATCTTTTGGTCTGAGTCAGAATATGAACCCGTATTCGCATCAGGCAATGAATGGCTATACTGGCCAGAACTCTGAGCCATTCCCATCACTGAACCAGCCTATGCCCGAGTTCGGCCAAGCTGATGCAATGTCACCACCCGAGATCAACATCGACTTTGCACCACCGTCGCGGCAAGCAAGCTTTGAGCCGCCAAAGCCGGAGCATCAAATAGATGCGTTGAGTCCACCAGACCGATGTAAGCAGTGTAATTGTATTAAATGAGCCACCCTAACAATGAGACAGCCCGTAGCAGGAATAGAACTCGTGCCAAATCCGACCCTTTCAGTAGTGCTAGCTCGCGCGCCTCCACCCCTGGCTTAGAGGTGCACCGATCACTCTCTCCCAACGCTGCAAAGTCTCGATCTCCTTCTCCTTCGAACAAGTCATCGCGCCGATCTTCCACGTCAAGTGTGCCCAACCGCGACTACATTTTGGACCTTGCAGATCCCACGAGGCCTGCGCCGGCCGACGGCTCAAACCCGAAGCGCACGCAGAAGCATCCAGCAACCTTCCAATGCACTTTGTGTCCGAAGCGCTTTACAAGAGCATACAATCTTCGGTCGCATCTGCGCACGCATACAGACGAGCGCCCTTTTGTTTGCAGTGTTTGCGGCAAAGCGTTTGCTCGTCAGCATGACCGAAAGCGACACGAGGGGCTGCATTCTGGAGAGAAGAAGTTTGTCTGTCGCGGCAACCTCAAAGATAGCAGCAACTGGGGTTGCGGCAGGCGATTCGCTCGCGCTGACGCTCTTGGTCGACACTTCCGATCTGAAGCAGGCCGCGTGTGTATTCGCCCCTTGCTAGAGGAAGAGGCCCGTGAGAAGGGTGAATGGGATGGCCAGAACCAGCAGATGAATAACAACGGCATGTTTGCACAAATGCCTGCTCAGAACTTCAACAACATGATGCCGGGCCAGCCTGGCTTTGAGCCATTTCCTCAAGCCGGTAGCATGCAGGCACCCCAGCAGTTCTTGCCTGCCGCTCTTCTGGCTCAGTACCCTGCGCTTGCCGGCATCCAGTGGGATCAGCTTCCAGCTGGTCCGCCTGACGATGACGGTGACATTAGCGGCCGTAGCAGCTTTGATGCTTCAAGCGGAGGCGAGTACTACGAAGAGGAAAGCGACTACCAGCAAAGCAACCAGCAACCCATCTACGCAGGCAACAACAACAGTGGGTGGGCAAGTGACTCTTATGATGGACGATGATCCTCCTTCGCTTTCCTTTTTCACGCTTTCATGCCCTTTTTACCCGCAGTCTTGTGTCGCTTCGATTTATCTCTTCTGTTTACATATACCACCTTCACTGCTTCATCGCGCGAAAGCAGGGTTCATTTTATACCCCTGGGATTGGAGAACACAATGGGAGTTTCACCTTTTTGGAGACGATGGCTTTGCGTTGCCGGCTTGTGTGGTGGCGTTTTTAGGTCTAGATGATGGTAGATACCATTTGAATGCAGCTTTAAGCTTTCGCATACGAGTTTATATAACAAATCATCAGCAGGCTGTGATGTATACAAATGTATCCCGCCATAATGAGTCTGACAACTCTTGTTTTGAAAAAGTTTCCGCCCTTCGGAAACCAACCTGATATGATACCAAAAACGAGGAAGCCTCCCTAGCTCCTGGTGCAGTAGTAATATCGAGCCAGATGCAAGATCGGTCAGAAACAGATAGCCTGTGTATGCCATGGCAAATATCGTGCAGTCAAAGCTATCCAACTTGCTTCAACACTATTGATAGTCGTTCACCCCACGCCTCACACACACCCGTTGTCATTTTTTGCACCATTACTCGTAAGAGCAAAAACAAACTACCTTCAGCTGAGCTAAACAGCAGAAGGTGATACATCTTAAGCACTGCCCTAACGCAAAAAAAGATGGATCGGGCCTGACCGGGATTCGAACCTATAGAGAATCAATAAATGCATAGAGAACATGGTAGGGCGAAGAACGTACCCGGGGCCTGTCACATAACAGATACACTGTATCCAGGTAGAAACCCCTAGCATAGTTGTTAGGAGAAATTTACGCCAATGATGTGACGGGTAAGCTTACGAAGCGACAATCATACCACTAGACCATCAGGCCGATGCTTTGTAATGTGGATGGCAAAATTTGAGATTAAAATATATTATTGCTTAACCATTTATGTGAGAAAGCGGGGTTCACGGAGAAGCTGAGCCAACGTGGAGGTACTCACCAGGCACGAGGCACGGATGGTGGGGCGTAGGCATGTTAGTCAGGGTGGTGGGACGACCTATTCATGGCGACAAGCCTCACTTTACTTCATTTGGAAAACTTTGCGAACTCAAAAAAAGTCTCGGAGCCTTGAAATCTTGGTCGATGGTGGTCGTCGCACAGACGACTACCATTCGTAATGTTGCCGAAGTTGATCCACTGTCCCGATCAGGACACCCAACACATTCAACAGACAACAGAACATGATACCCACCACACACGCATGAAATCATCATGCCTTCATCGTCACCAGACCAGAATTGAGCACCGAACTGATCAACCGATCTTGAGGTCTTGGTAACTCCTCATAGGCTGGTTGCACGCTCTTATCGCACGCCTCATTTGTCTGCCAAAGTTGCGCAGAAGGCTTGTGTCCACTAGGAGGAGAGCCGATCATACAGGCACAAGTCGCACACTGTGCATGGTCGCGGGAGGGAGCCGATATCGCTAGACCTATGGCGATCCCCCTGCTAACTGTGCGCTCAACAAGGTCTACACCGACATTTTGGCGCCATCATCTTGCGACAAGATGGCATCGCAAAGGCGCCTGTGGGACCTGGGACGGCGAACCATTTTCTTTGATTTTTGTGCGGAATTTAGATGACCTGTTCCGAGTGTGAGATGGTTCATTCAAGCACGCTTCCGCAACGATCAAAAGTGCGGGGAGACGTGCTGGGCATGCTACAGTGGATCTCGTCCATTGGCTCGGGACCATTATCATGCCACATCTAGTATAGCACCTGCCCCAAGCTCCCATGCGACATGCAGCCCATCGACCAAGCACATCGGAGTCCACGTCTGCATCCCCGAACGAGACCCAGTCGTTGTGAAATGCTCAATTGAGAGGGTGTACTGAGTCATTGTACAGCACACTGACCGCTCTCCGTAAACCTTCCAGAACTGCTGCGCCAATAAAAACCGACAGGTCGAGACTGCTGTGGTGAGGCTGAGCGGATTAGAAAAGGGCCAGCTTCCCTCATCGTCGCGAACTCGTTCAGCTGTGATTCCTCCTCTCAACACCTGTACCTCGCTGCCGGATAGCCTGATAGTCCGATAGTCCGATAACTTCCGCATCTTGCCGAGGTTTGCGATACCTGATCCTTAACTCTTGTAATCTACTACAGTAGTAATCGCTCTTCTTTTGTCTTTCATTTACCACTACTACTACTTCGCTCGCAATTGCCTTGCCCGTCCCATCCTCTCCAAATACCCCGCCACACTACTTTGAAATGGCAGCATCAAAACCCAGCACTCGCGCCATCAGCGCTCTCGCCGCGGGTCCCCGCCTTCTCGGCCCTCGACTTACTGTCCGCCAACTTTCCATGACAGGCCCAACTTCGTCATCCTCGCTCCTCACAACCGACAAGCCATATACTTCAAATCGGTCAAGGGGCCCAATCCGCCTCTCCGGCGAGCAGACCTTCCCTGTTTCTGAGGCTACTGAGACCGGCAACAAGGTCCGCCGTTTCAACACCTCAAGGAGCAGGAAATCGGTTGGTGATACTAGCACTCTTGACTTTGCGTACATCCCGGACGTTGACCCGGAGACGAGGAGTGCGCCATTGGGCATCAGGGTCCCCATCTTGCCGTGGGCTGATGTCCAGGGTCACTCTGCTGAGACTGAGGGTGTGGTACGTCATCTCCATTTAGCCAAAGCTTCGAGCGATAGCTAACGTAAAGCTATAGATACCCATGCAGCCCACCATCTACACTGTCTCTGCCGACGGCACACATATTCACTCCCCCTCAGCCTTGTCTGACACTGCCGACAACAACCAATTCGGCTACCAGGCCATGGCCAACAACGTCGCCAGCAAGTTCACAGCGACCCGCCAGGAGGGCGAGGGCATGCTGAGGCAGATTTGGAATGACTTCATGGAGGACATTACGGGCTCTAAGCGTGGCCCTCCCAAGGCTTGAGCAGTGTATTTTCTACGAGGGGTATCAGGACCACGGTAAACACGTATGTGACGGTCGATGACTATCGGGCTTGTCAAGGTGATGACGGGTGCTTGATGGAGATTTCAAATGGATCTGGCGCGAAGTGCTCGGGCTTATGAGATCACGAATTATACTTTAATCGATTTTTTACATGTTAAGACTTAGTTGGACCGCGGTTTTGATGACAGTACTAGGTTGTGAATCCACTGAGTTAGTAGGCTATGCTTGCTATGTAAAACTTGCGTGTTGCCGGGTAGTCACTTCCTTTTTCTTTTGTACACGTCACGTGTGAGCATACATGCACCTGCTATAGACGTCGCTTCGCTTCTTTCCATCTCCTGACTTTCCAGCTGCTTGTCTTCTTCCAGTCCTCGCTGGATGACTGTCCTGTCCACAAACTCTCTAGACTCATGTTCTTCATTCCATCTCGTATGTAGGGAAGATTTGGGGCACATTCCGTCCGCTCTACTGTCGGTGATGTATTTCCTTTCCATGAACGTCCTTCTCCCTCATCCGCCGTTCAGCCAAACGTGAACATCCCTTGCCTGCTTTGACTCTTCTGAATTTCTGGCTGTTTCCCCCCCCCCATCGCGTCACCAATCTCGCGTCTGGACAATGTTCATCCACTACTCGAAGTGGCCAAAATCGTCCTCCATCCCATATTCAATGTGCCCAAGATGCTTACTACATATCCCCTTCTTCTGTTTCGTGGCCTATTCCACGTAGCACCGGTGGCCCTCGGATGAGTAGGTGAAAGTAGATGTTGAGAACGCCTTGAGATTGCTGAAATTATGTAATGGATGGCACATACGAGACCTTCACAGCTACAACTGCATATGCTCCCTTGATAGCGCTTCTTTCCCACATTTACTCCTCGTTCGTAGCCCGCATCCACGAGACAGAATGCGTGCAGTGCTTGTCAACGAGTAACTGCAGGATAGCACGATCGCATGGGATGTTGTTAAAGCAAGTTCGATCAAGGGATACTGCTCAAAGATAACATATCCTTTCTGGTGGTCGTAGTACTGGACGAATCTGTCATTGACGTGTGCATCCAATGTATGAAGAGGTTGACTGGTGGTGTTATGTGTTGTGCAAGTTCCGGTGAATGCAAACGCCACTCACATGTGCTAACATCCACATCCTTGAGCCTAATGATGCCTTCTTCTGCTTCTTTCGAAGGTCCGCTCAAGGCTTTGTAAAAGTATTCTGAGTGGTAGGATAACGTTGTGCGAGGTGACAAGTACTTTTTGAGTGTATGTCCGATCTCAACAATCAAAGTCTTCCTTTGCTGCTCGTTGCGCTAGTACTAGCGATCAGCTTTTACCACTGTATGTAGAGGCGAAGACTTGTTATACAGATGTTGGCAGAACTCTGACTCGACAGGGCTCGCTTCGATGTAACTTATAGGTTTTGGTTGGCCGTAGGATTTCATGGTTTACGATTGATTCTCCGGTGGTCTGGAGAGGTAGTAAGAGCTCAAATAGGTCATGGCAGGCCTTATCTATGTACCAGTCTAGGTGAAGCTGAAGAGATCGTAGTCGCGGGGAGTGCCGACACGGGTGTTCCTGGGTGACTGCGATAAATATTGAGACCCTGTCCGTACTCGGAGCCACGTGGGAGCGAGACTTTTTGGAGACAATCCTTAGAGACAACTGTACATCAAGCGTCCACTGTTCTTGTATGGAATTGTTACGTCTATGCAATTCTATCTCCAACACAAAATATCTTGTAGACCTAGTCGGGATCTGAGTCGCTGTCAGAATCTGAGTCGCAGCTACTTTCACTCGTGTCACTACCCTCTTCTTCGCCGTTGTCATCGCCTCTGTGGTACCTTTCGCACAAAAACCACTCTCCAAAGAAGCCGTAGTATCTCTCGCAATTGTACTCCATGTATTCCATCGTACAGTTATACCAGTCACGTTCCGATGCGTGTTCGTAGTAGCAAGAATTGATTTTCAAAACGCGACCCTGCGTGATGCGAAGCTGATCTTGAATCATACGCCGCATGACGCGCACAAGGAAAGCATGCGGAAGTTCGTTGACCCTATCAGGACCTTGGTAGCTGAAAGGGAACCACATTTTGCAATGCATGTCCACAAGGTACTGCATGATCGGATGACTTGAAAGTATAGTGGCGTATGCTTCTTCGATGAGAGGTAAGAGGTATTCGTAGACCATACAGTCACTGGCAAACTGGAAATCAGATACGAAGTTGTTGCCTAACGTTTTACGAAACTTGGTAGCTAAAATGCGATCGGCGAGAGCATAGGTCTTGACTAGTCGCAACCATCCATCGTCATTACTGATAACGGTCGGGCTGGGGGAAGGTGGATATGTAAGTAGATGGGGTGTATTGTGTTGTATTGTTGCGGACCAAGAGGTCTGAACTCTAAGCTTATATACATAGAGTAGTGGGCTGATTGGTCGCTGGATAATCCACGTGACCATGCAAGGTACCCTGGGCTTACAGGATACGACATTCAGCTCGTCCTCATCCAAAAATTCTGGTGAGCTTTGGGTATAGAGCCAGTGTATGAACACATCGACTAATGCAAGACAGCTCTGCTCTTATCATGGCGCTCTCTCATTAAGAGGACAAAGGTACCAACGGCGGGCTCAACGTCTTCGAGTTTGACGACGCCCTCCTCTGCTTCTTTCCACGGCCCGTTCAATGCCTTGAGAGTGTACTCCAAATGATGAGAAAGTAACGTATCGTGAACATGGTATTCTTTCTGGCTTGGACCTGTCAAGGAAAGAACTATCTCAGTACCCCGCCTTCTGAGTTACATCATGTTTACCTTCCAGATATGATTAGCGCCTACAGTATATAGGCAACACCTTTATAGACACCAATCCATCACTCTTCTACTCCAACAGGGCCAACCTTGAGTACTACGATGCCAAAGCTAGCAGCCTCACAGTATGAGTTTAGTTGACGTTCTAAAGTAGCCTCGTGCACACGGAAACATACCCGAATGTAGGCATGGTGAATGGACAAGTCAAAGTCGAGGAGGCCGCCTGGCCGGCCGTAGAAGTAGGGGTAGACGAGTCAAACATGTAGGGAAGCAACAACTTCGCAAACCTAACCACAAAGGATGCTCCAGATAGCAAATCATTGCACCAAACTACCTTGAATACAAGACCAACACCACCATATTCGTGCGCGTAACAACATCGGGACAGCTATCGCCGATCTCGCTGTGCGTCTAAGCAGCCGCGATGCATTAGTAGTTTCCAGGGTTCAGGTCCAGAACCAAAAGTACCAGTACCCCACAAACGTCATCCGCTGCTCCGACCCAAACAACCAAACGCCTAGTGCCTTGCGCGCGCGCGAAACAAGCCACATATCACGTTCGCTTCGCCCTTATAAACACTACTCTGCTGCCGAAAATTGAAGCGCGATCCTTTTCACCAATACTACACTTTGTTTTCGACGCGCATAACACTTGAAAAGATGGAGAAGCTACGAGAAGCCGAAGGCGTCGCAGCGCAACGGTTGCGCAAAACATTCAAATACCCTTCCGAGTCCGACGATGAAGATGCCGTGGAAGCAGGAATGGATGAACAAGGTGCTTTCTCCTTTTCTTTCTCTCTCTCTCTCTCTCTCTCTCTCTCTCTCTCCCTCTCTTTCCCTCTCTTTCCCTTTTTTCTTCTTCTCAATAATAAGCCCCTCCATCCCTAGCCTTTTACTGACCCCATCAAACAGACCGTGCCGCCCTCCTCCAAACACTTAGCACACACGACATATCGACAACGTACACATATACGCTCTTCCTCCTCGTCCTGCCACTCCTCCCCATCCTGCTCTACATACCGCGTCTCTTCGCTCTCGACACATTCCTCTCAAGTCTCGTCGCTATAGCAAGTCTACTGGCAACAGCATACACGCTATATTTCCTGCCGCTGCCGCCCACAGAGATGGAGCCTATAGACGGCGTGAACATGACGCCGTCAGCCATAAGACAGAGTAGCACAAAGAGCAAGGGAAAGAAGCCAGCAGCAGCCACCGGCGCCGGAAGTGGAAATAGTGGTGGTAGCGGCTACGGTATTGCGATATATAACAAGACGCCGACTTGGGAAAGGCCAACGAAGAAGTCTGTCAGGAGGCCGGTGCCGTATCTTTCTGAAAGCAGTGCGGATGTGATTGCCGATTACATTATAATAGTCAATCGTGCCGTGTGTGGATTGCTTGCGCTGTACGAGGTCTGGCTCGCGCGCGATTGGAGCGAGGGGTTCATGGTGGGCGGAGGTTTCTTGCCGGGGTTGATTTGTCTGGTGATATTGTGGGCGAGAACTGAGTTGAGGATCATCGACATGGACGTATTGGAAAAGACGAATATGAATGCGCAGGGAAAGACAAAGTAAAAGAAGGTCCTTCAGGGATGCTATGCTTTAGACATTGGGAGATGAACGATGCCATGGTGATGATGATGATATGGAATTGAGATACCCATGAACTTTACAAATGTTTCGTAGCCTTTTTGAAAAAATCTATATATACGCTGCAAGAACGAACGGCCAACATCCTCAGCGATAGGAAGGGTCTAGGTATCATATGCTGCAAACGCCATCATCCAGGTCCAACTTGAAGATCAGACCATCCAAACACCATTTCTCAAAAAGCCCATTGACGCCTACATTGCACTCTCACTTTTTGTCATCAAAGCATCATACTCTTCCTCCTGCTGGCTGCACGCTCAGCCCTGAGTGCACTTGTCTCCCTCTCCCTATCTCGCACTTTCGCATCCTCGGCACCATCACCCTTTGCCTTGATGTCGTTCGTGCTAGCACGACCAGGTAACCCTCCGGCGCCGGCAGGCTCCTTGTCCTTCATACCTGTTGTTCGAGCACTCGACGTACTCCTGGAGACACCATTAGTACTGGAACTCCTGGCTAGGTTCGTAGCACTGGTACTTTTTATGCCTCCACTCCCCGGGCGCTTATGCAGGGAAGGAAGTGCGCCTTCCGTCTTCTCCTTCTCCGCTCTTCGCTCTTCTGACACAGAAGAAGCTCCAGGCGCGGGCATGGCTGAGTGACGGCGGGCACTGCGTGCTGCTTTCGCGAGTTCGCGTACACGTTGGTTCGTAGTGGCTTCAGCAGGTGGCGAGTCAGTAAAGTCGAAAACGGCAAGTTTGTCCTTGTCTTGTACTTCTTGCTTCACAATGATCGTATCTGCTGGAACACAAGGGCCTTGGGCTTTTGCTACAGTTGGCTCAGGTGCAGGTTTCGTCGTGGATGTGACCATTTTCCTTTTCGCTGTACTTGTCTCAGTGATGAGCGCGGATATAGCTTTCGAGGTTGTGGATCGTTCTTCTGGTTTGGTCGATGCGGGGGATGTTTTGGAATCTTGATCTCTTCTGTCCACCTTTTGTCTCAAGGGGCTGCCTGCCTCGGCCTCCTCATCGACTGCTGCGCCAGATACTGCAGACACAGGTTTCCAAGCGATCTCACCGTTAGCCTCGCGCTTGACGATAGTCGAAGGTGCGTTTTGGGGTTCTACGCTCGTCCGGCGCTCAACCACTGCGTCGGCCAGTTTAGCATCTGGTCGTCGCATTTTTACATTCAAGCTCGGCTCTTTGTAGCTAACTTGTGGACGCGCTCGTCGTCCAGGTCGCCCTGCCTGTCCAATTTGATCAGCCGAAGAGAGATCGCCTGGGGGTGGCGTGTCCTTGTTTTCGGGTCTCTGGGTCGACGGTTCAGTAGTTGGTGGGGATATCACAGCTTCGACAGCTGGTGTCTTGGGAGGGAGGGAGTCGGGGACTATGTCGACGGTGGGGATGGGGTCTGGCATGGGCAAGGTGGTGAGCTCTGGAGTGGCATTGCGGGTAATGTTTAGTCGAGGGCGGCTTCGGGCTTTGGAGGCTGGTTTCTCGGACTTTGCTGGCTTTTCTGACTTTTCTTGGAGTGACGAGCGCTGCTTCTTTGGCGACGATACGACTGGATCGGTGTTGACGGGTTCTAAGACATTAGCTTTGCCCGTAAGATCTATCTGGGTGTACTTACTAGCTGAAAGAACAGGAGGCCGCTCCAGCGACAAAGGCTTAGAGCCTTCGTTTGATGCCTCAGGCTCTGGAGCGTTTCGGCGACTGAATCTGAAGGCATCACCCTTGGACTGGCTTGCGTCCTCGTCTTCTTGAACGCTGAACTTTCGTTTAGCCCCTGTACGCAGAGGCTTCGCAGTTGTCTCTTCAGCTTCCTCTGGCGATTCGAATACTGAGACGCGGCGTATGCTCAGCTTTGGTCCACTCTCCCGTCGCTTCTTACGCGTCTCGAGGTTTACCGACAAAGCAGGCTCGCCATCTTCCGCTGGCTCTTCCTGTGGCTCTTCTGCGACTGGGCTGGGATCGAAACCGATGGGATCTTCGTTCTCTAACCGTGACACTGGTGGTGGGCCGATGTCTGGCGATTGGCTCTCTGGGCCTTCTAACGCCTGTTGAAGCTCGTCCGCGCTGCAGAAGTCAGTATAAGTCGCTCTGGAACGGGCTATTACCTAGGCAGATAGTCTTTACGTACCCCATAGTCCTTCGAGGGTATGATTTATCCTCGGTGATAGTGGGCAACATGGCGTTCTCTACCTCCTGTAGTCCCAGCCCACTCCTCCATTGTCTTTCTCCTCCGCTTCTCCTCTTCGCCAGCGTCTGGCTTTTCCGTCTGCCTGTATCCTTCTCACGCCCGTTTTGCATCTGCGCTAAGCCTGCCACTAGGCCCCCAAGCTCCTGTATCTTAGTTTCGAGCTGTAATTTGACAGCATCGATGTGGTCGAAAGCTGGACGTGATTCAGCGGTGTTGTGAAGGTTTAGGACCTGTTCGCGCAGCGCCAAGTTTTCGGCAAGAAGTCGCGAGCAGTCGTTTTCGAGGCTGCGGATGCGGATTGACTGTGTCGAGTTTGTCTTTGCGAGTTCGCGGTTTTGACGGAGAAAGCGTCGCTTGACTGCTTCGATGGTTTCCGCCGACGGCTGATTCGCAATCGGCGGCTCGTTGAGTCGCGCCATTCGCGCAGTTAGGTACGTCAAGGGTAATTATACTGTTGGAAGACAATCGCGTCGTCGTAGTGGGCTCGATACTTCGGGGCGTGGGTCGTGGTTGCCGGTTCGTCATACTGTTTGTTGACACCTCGAGCGGCGGGCCCACAGCAACAGAGGCTAAGCTTTGACGGGTAAGGCGGGTAACGCTGTCACATGACTGGAGGGGCAACAACACGTTCACGAGCAACGCATCATTGGTCAGCGATCAGTCTTGCGATATTGGAGTTTGTGAGAAGAGTGCTGCGAAATTTGTCTCGGCAAAACTGTCGTCACGTACTGCCGTGAAAGTAACTGCCCTTACCTAAACGCCTACATCTCACGCACACAAAACCGTCTGCACACCAACATCGACATCGCCAAAAGCACAATCAAGACAAAAGCTGGATCTGGGTTACTCGGAACATGTCAAACTTCGCGCGTCCACTTCCTACGCACCTCCGTAACCAATCTTTGGGCGGCTCACAACAGCAATCACCCGTACTACTCGCCCGCATTGCAGAGAAGAAGGCCGAACTCGCCAACCTCAAAGACCTGCAAGCTCTTAGTGGAGGCCTTGCAGACCAGATGCAGATGCTAGCCGACAAGCTTTCGACGCTATCAGATGGCACAGAAGGTATGTCAGAATTTTTCTTTTGTCATGTGCCAGCACATGGGTAATGTGTGCATCTTGTAGAAGCTAGGCTGACGTGCGGGTGTAGCGGTTGCAGCAGTACTATCAAACTGGCATAACGTACTAAGGGCTATCAACATGGCATCCAGTAAGCCGCCTCGAAAAGTCGATATCTCTGTAATCGTCTAACCGGTTATAGCAAAACTATCCAAGCCAAAAGAAGAGGAAGAAGTCGAGAAGAAGCCGGAAGATGGACCGCCACTGCCACAGACGCTTGTTCGCATTCCCACGCAACATGCACCTACAGTAATCGAGCAAGCCAACGCAGCGACTGCCGACGACTGAGTCCGCGTACGGGATGTAGAGATGTGCTGGCACGCGTTTCTTGCGCTAAAGAAGGAAAAAGGCGTGTTGAGGCGTGATTATACGATTGGATACTACCATGTATCCCAGGTCTGATTCGCGGAACGTGGCAAATGAGGGTGGCTGAGGGAACTTCAAAAGCCGCATATGCAGTCGAGCCCAACTTTCCACAGACATTGCTTTTGCCGCAGCAACATTCCGAAGCGAACTCAGTCACAAGACTCGGTATGCGCAGTAGACGTGGACGTCACCGCTCATCTGGGGAAAAAGCAAAGAGCATGAAAGAGGAAAGCGTGAGGATCTGACAGACAAGCCGTGTTGTAAACTATGTACAAGCGTGCACATGCGATTTCAATGCGCTTCGAATTGTCAAAAAGTGTAAGCCTAATCACCTAACGTCGTGATGCGTCTACAATCTAGCATCGACAAGACTGTATCATGGACATTCAAGCCCGTTTCCAGAGGCCATGCAAAAACGCAGTCCCAATCAATTCATGTCGCTCGAACATGCCGACAACTCCGCCCAAACATAAACGCGCGCAAAATTAATGGAAATCGTGTTCAGTTCGTATGCGCCGAAACTAGGCGCAGCACCGTGAGCATGCCAACTGTGGCGCTGCGGTACTTTACTTTTTCTGCTTTGGCATCTTCTCGTACGCATTCGGGCTAGGCTTCCTCCGCTGCCTCTTATGCTTCTGTAACTGTGCCGAAGTCTTACTGTGATCGTGGTCGTCCCCGCATTCGTTGTGGTCGTGTGGATGTGGCCGCCTTCCACGCGCGCCGCCAATTCTACCGGCGGGTCTCGCCGTGCTATTGTCGGGCTCGGAGTCGGAGTCTGAATCTGAAGAAGAAGAAGAGGAGTCGGAAGAGTCGTCATCGGAAGACTCATCAGCAGCGCGGGGTTTGTGGTAGATGCAGCAGACTGTTGGTGTATTGGTATCTTTGGTAGCGCAATGAGGTGCTGGGGGTTGTAGTACCTTTTGAGGACTTCTTGCCCATGCCTTCGTTGTCAATCACATCTTCTGCCCACTGAATATGCCGTCGTTCTGTGGGCTCTGCTCGCAGACGAAGCACGCCAGAAGGTGCAGATAGACGGAGGACAGGTTGGGGACGGATCTCCATTGTCCCGCTTCCCGAGTTTGGTGTCGCGGTGCGTGGCGAGGCTGATTGTGGTGCGGCCATGTCGTTGAAATGTATCATGTAGTTTCAATGGTGAGCACAGGAGGAATATCGGACCCTCAAGTCAACACGTAGACGTGCGGGCAACGGGCGGGGCGATCCTACGGTACTGCGCAGGGACCAAAAGGAATCGCGAATTCCAGGGTTGAGGATGAGTCTTTGACGGGGTTCAATAACGTCAGTGTATGAGCATAGAATCGGCAATTGGACGGCAGTGCGCAAAGAGGAAAAAAAGGGAGAGACGGCGGATTAATATCATCGGTATCAGGTGAAGGTCGTGTGCTTGTACGCATTTGTTGGCTGACGGTGATTTGTCTCGTGACGGTAGAAGGCTGGTTGGTGCGTCATTGGCAATCGGCACTGGTCGGTTCAACTTTCCTTCTGCATAGCGGCGGATCACCCCCACGATCGCCTGCGTCGCCTACCATCGTCTTCTCCACGATATTGCAGCACGCTTGCCAACCGAGAGCTGCTGCCACCCTCACGGAGGTCATGCTGCATATACTCACGGCAGGAGCGGCTCGTCTGCCTCAGGCATCGAGTGCGCTTGGGCCGTACTAGACGGCGCTATTGGAACAGTTTGCAAAGATATTGCCCAAGAGTGAAGAACTTTTGAGCATGTGTCAGGAAAAGAATGGTGCTTGATATCCTGTCAAGATCGTGATTCATAGTGGGGACATTGATCGATGCGCAGTATGCTGAACGCATTGCTTTACTCGCTTGTTTGAATGCTCGATTCCACGGTAGAGAGCAAGCATTGTAATGCGAACACCATTAGATTCTCCCGATATGAGAGGATTTTCAGTAAACCGCTACCAGAGTACAACAATCCCATTCTATCACTACTCTTCTCTCTACCACGAAAACTTCGCCATGATATCTACGCATATGCCTTCAAGTCTCGTAGATGTTACGCCAACTAATCTGCAAGACTTTCGACTTGGATCTTCATGAGCAAACATATGCTGACGGAATCGACCGAAACGTTTGCACACAAGAAGACACTTCAAATCCCGAGCTGAACTAACCATGTTCAGCCATCACCGTCTGGTTGTACTGGCTAACATACGGACATTGTAATTGCCAAGTACATACCCGCGCTCCGACTCTAGATAACGCCTGAACATGTTCGCAGAAGACTTGGTGCGGAAACTAATAGGGTTCTAGTCGGACGACTCTGCGCTCGTGTGCGTTGGGGGAAAGGAACAGTAAAAAGAGAGCTGTTTTTTCGCGATGTGGTGGATGAAAGTGGAAACAATCCGCAAAGGTAGTTCAGACATAGGAACAGGCTCACGGCCAGGGCGAAGAGTAAAGGCTGGTAGTGTTCAAGCCTAGTTGATACAAGCAATCGGGAACAGGAGACATGTCTCAGCATCGACCATGACATCACCCCAGCGCAAGCCCTTTACCCCGACAAAAGCAAGAGGTTATAGTGGAGGAATATGCATTATGCTAGGAACCATGAGCTCATCAAACGTGAGGTACCGACGCCAGCTGGCAAGTGTGAGCAATTTTACAGGTGATGAAGGGACCCTGCATGGCGATCATGGGTGGCGGTGAGCGAGACTGGTCGCTCCTTCGCGCTTTTGCCAGCCTCAACAGTCGTCGTACGCAGAAAAGAAGCCATGAATCGTCGGAAGAGAGCTTCTGGACATTGGGGCTTAGACAGGTGAGCAAGAGCCATCAGAAAGCTTCGATTCAAAAAGGAGGACATAACGAAGCACACGGATGAGCAACGGGCACAACCTCGATAGATGACGGTTGATAAGCGGAAAACGGGTTCGGGGACAGTCCACATGCAGAACACAAGTCCGTCGCATGCCATGCACAATCTGTGCGCCCAGCCGCTTTCCGCGCGGGAAATGACAAGAGCGTGGAGCGCTTGTGTTCTGGACCGATGGGAGCTCCGCAGCGTCGCGAAAAGGATTGGAATGGGTTTTACGGGGCTTCCGGTGGCCTGAGGACAGGAAGCTATTGCTGGGCGGACAGCACAAAAGTTTAGCTGAACATGTTGTGCCATGATGACAGAGGCCCACAGCATGGCTATTGGTAGAGGGGGAGCATGCACAATCGGGGCTCTAGGGGTTCGCGGGCGCTTCTGAGCTGTAGTGTGTGGCCTGGTGAGAACAACCAAAGTCCTAGTCGCCAATCTTTTGTCCAGACGGACTGGCGAATGGCGGAGGTTTGAGGCAAAAGGGTTCCTGCATTAGCTGAGCCCAGCTTGTGCTGGCGTCTCCGCATGGGGCGCGATCGGCACTCTTCCAAAATAAACGGCGCGGTGTGCTTCTCCTGAACTCGTTTAGGGGTTCCCAGTGCAGAGCGCGGTAGATGTGCAGCTGGGAACAATACGACCATGGCTCTATCGATTGCGTGAAGGCGGACACGATGCAGAGGAAATACATCTGGATGAGCCGGTTCTTGGGTTTGGTGTGGAATGCAATCCGCGAGCCGAGAACCAGGTCAAACACTGTGGCTGCGCTTGACGGTAGACATGGGAGCCCTTCACTCTGTTCGGCGTAACAGGCCTTGTCCCGTGCAAGGCTCGAGCCACCAGCCAATAAGAGGCCCTGTCCGCCAGAACCGGAGATCAAGCTCCTGTGCGGCGCCTCATCTACCTTTCGCGCCCGTCCGTCTTCTTTCCTTCAACTCACCTCTTCGTGAGCCACTCACTCTTTTAGCAGCCTTCGCGATCACCGTCACCAACGAGTTTCGCAACTCGAATCTATCTTACCCCAGTCATTCTTTTTTGGGCCGGAGATTGTTTGCTTGTGTTGCTATCAACCTTGGCTATTGCCGTCCATTCACTCCCTACCGCACCCAAAACGAGTATTACATGTACACTTTGTCGATTAGCAACCACGACTGAGCTACGACCTTACGTTGTTAATACATACACCTTGACAAGCACACAATTAGGCATTGTCGCGCCGACATTCCCTGGAGTAGCTTCAGATCCGACACATCCTTACCATTACCTATTGATTAGAGCATTGGATGAAACAAGGGTCTAGGAACCATGGCGTATTCACATGACCAACACATGCACCACCACGTGCGCGGCGACACTCACCATTCGGGCTCTCCTGCCAGCGCCGCAAGCAGGACAGTCCACATGGTCGAAAGGGCTAGCCGCGTTCTCGTTGCCCGAGCCACAGAAACATGTACCAACAGCAGCGACCCCGGTTGCACGAAGCCGACCAAGGTACCCACCATCGCCATTGTACTGGCCGTAGTGTATGTTGCGCACCTCCCCTACTCTGACTTTGCTAACCGAACATAGCGTTCCTGTTGTCGGCGTCGGTATTGTGCTCATGTTTTTACATCGCCGGAACAAGAGGAAGCTTCGGGAAGAGGATCAGAAGGATAAGTACAAGTCGCAAGACTGGGGTATGGAGGGTGTTTCCACCAGAGCTGGCAAGAAGGGAGGCCCGGAGATGAGAATCTCGGAAAAGGAGGTCGATGGAGGCCACGACCGCGGCCTATCAATTGAGACCGGTAGCCCTTACATCCTCCCAGTTGGTCTGCATGGCTCTCGAGAGTCGTTCCACTCGCTTTCACGTTCGCAACACGATCCGCACGATCCTTACGGCCCTGTCGCTCACTTGAGGGACGACCAAAGCATTCGTGGCTTAAGCCGTGGTGCATACAAGCCTGACAGTGGCTCCATGTACACCACATCTAGCGCAGGCACAAAGAAGGAAGGTCTTCAGGCCGGCCTGCTCCAGAACGCGCAGAGGATGTCGACTTCTCACCCCATCCACGGCGAGTCTCTGTCTCCTGATGGCACACGGTCGCCAGACAGCAAGTTCCCCGAAGCAGGAATTCCTCTGAGCCCGTTGAACCCCCGCTACGAAATGGAATCATCTCCTATATCGCCTCCACCCGCCGCCTCGTTTTCTGCACCTACGACCCAATATGCCTCCTTCAAGCCTACTAGCATCCCTACCATCTCGATCCCCGAGCCTGGCGTCACCGAGAAGCAAGTCAATAAGTCACCTGTCCAGACCACCAATGACATCCCCACACTGCCCCGTGTCCAGTCCCAAGCCGTTGTACTAGAGAACACCAACACGCACAGCATAATCAGCGCCTCGAGCTACGGTGATGCTTTTGAAGTCACTCCTCCTTCTCCACGCGAAAGCGAACAGCCAAAGATTGTAGCACCCAAGCCCCGATACTCGACTGGCCCGCAGAACCTTGGTCTTGGAGTAGAAGACACGGGTCGCAACAACAACCGTCTGTCCATGAGCTTACGCCCTACGCCCTCTGACGATCCCCAAGAGAACCCGGAAGAGCGCGCCAATCGTATTCGATCATTCTACAAGGAGTACTTTGATGATTCCAAGCCCGAGCCTGCTGGTGGACACCAGTACACGGACTATGTTGAGGACTATGGATCGGAATACCAGGACGGAACTGTATTCGACCCGCGCACCGGTAACTTCGTCGTCGCTCAGCCCAACGCGCCGTTCGCCGAGCCCATCACTCGTCGTGCCATGACTCCTCCACCCCGTGCTCCTCCTCGGTTCCGTAGCAACACAGCCAGTGGCCCCCGTGGTCCCCATATGTCTAACAGCTCCATGTCATCGTCACAATACCCGCCTCCTCGTGGCATGTCCTCGATGAGCGGACGCCTGCCACCGCCAATGAAGAAGTCTCTGCCGCCGCCATCTGCCCTGTCGTCGCTGCCAACTCCCGCCAAGCTCAATGAGAACTCCATGGTCTTTGATGCTGCCGATTTCGCACCACCAGTTTCGTTCCGTGAAAGGCAAAATGGTATGCGCCCAGATAGCCCTCTTGGTAACGCCAGGCCGTACAGCCCGTCAGTACGCCCTCACACTCCACTGGTCGGCTCATACGACGAACTGCCCGCATTGCCGAGTCCCTACTTGATGCGCAAGTCTGGTACTTTTACTGCACTTGACTTCGCTCCTCCTGGCCGCATTCGCGACCCTGCCGGCTCAGGTTCAGATGCTGGCTCCATTCGCTCCAACCACTCTGGTATCTCAGCAGCTGGTCGGTTCGCTGTTCGCACAGGAGCCAACCGTGTCAGCAGGATACCCAGGGATGTCATGGGTACTAGGGATGACTTTGCAGTCCAATTAAGACCTCGGATGAATCTAGTCGAGGGCGCCTAAATACCTCGCGACTTTCACAACACATCTTTGATGACCGACATCTACCGGCTCGCTGGCAGAGCTTATCTCTACCATGACCGGACTTGAAAAGCTCACATCATGTCAATCTTTTTATTTGCGTACATAACCGTTTCCAGTGGACATGACGATTTCCTTGGTATCGTGGCATAGACCCAGCGTGCGTTGGCTACTCAGTCTCATCTCCCAGTCTTTCTTGCAACAATGGACATGCAAGCCCTTTTTCCTTATCATTTCACCATCGCGGTCGTGACTCGGCTGGCAGATTCTACTCGTTTCTAGGGCAGTTTAGCGTGGGACCGGCGTTACCAATGTCTAATTTATATTCTTCTATGCGGAGGAGAGCAGAGGCTAGCGAGAGCCTCGAGAGCGACGAGAAAACTTGGGGGAAAGGGTGGTTTGGCTGTGAGAGTGAGGAGCGACGGTGGATACCGTTCGGTTGACGTGTGAAATATTCAAGCGAAGCATATAGAGGAATAGAAAGAAGAGGCATTTCGAAAACAGTACAAACGTCCCATGTCCCATCGTGAATTCAACAACAAAAGCAAATACCGTGGCCAGCGGTCCAGACCGTCAGACTCTGGTAATGCTCATATCTCGACTGCAGCACCAGCGTAGCGGCGTTTTTGTCTCATGCACCTCAAGCCGCGTAGATCCGAAGGCTAGCGGCAGTGTTTCTGTCCTGTCATCGAACACCAGCAACGCAGATCACAAACTCCGCTCCCCCTTCTGGCCAGCGGAAATCTTACTCATCCACTCAGTCTCTCTCTGCACATCCTCCAGACACGGCTACAAGGCCTCCCCCTACTGCTCGTTTCTTCGTACTCAAGACAACCGTGTCCATGTCGACGTCATGACCAGCCTCATGCACACGCGTCTGGCCAGACCACGGCACTGCGCCAACGCCGGTGCATCAGCCGCCCTTTTGTGTCGATCGTTGATTTGCCGTCTATCCCTTAGCCAGTGGCTTAGCACGGCTGCATGTCGTTGATGAGCCTACTATCATTGCGCGCTCGTCACCAGCGCGTTCTTTTACTACCTGCTTAGGGGTCCTGTGCGTCATAGCTCGAGATCTTCGAAAAGGATCCATAAAAACTTACGACTCCTGCTGCTGCACGCGCGTATGAGGTTGTGTTTGCGCGGTCCCGGATGCTAAGTCGTCTTGCGTTTTCGTCACTGAAGAACCTGGTTTCGGATTCTCTACTCTCACCGTTTGAGTTTCAATCTTTGTTCGTTCCTTTCACTTTTCCCTGCGCGCTGTTGACAGCTGAGGTCAATCGCACACCACCCGTCCACCATACCTGCTCCGCTGCCCCATATCATGGGTCTTTTCTCCCGCCGCCGGAAGTCCGACGGTTCAGGCATAACGCAAACCTCGTCCCCCACTGTTGTCCCCGAACTCAGCAAAGAGCAAATCAAGCGCGCAACTCGCAAGCGCAAGATATGGGCGCTAGCAACCTCCTCGTTCCTCTTCATCACCGTCATCTTCCTTATCCTCGTCAACATCTCGGGCGTGCGCAACAAGGCCGTCATCAAAGACTGGTACTTTATTCGGCTGGACCTTAGCAACATCGTGCCGGCCAGTGTTCCGAATTTCGCACTTATCAACACTATTGCGCAGACCTTAGGTCTCCATGATTTCTACCAGGTTGGATTATGGGGGTTCTGCGAAGGCTACAATGGCGAGGGCGTGACGTTTTGCAGCGAGCCCAAAACGCTGTATTGGTTCAACCCTGTCGAGATCTTGCGTAACGAGCTTCTTGCGGGAGCATCGAGTAGGTTCACACCAGTTGCGATCCAAGCTATGACTAACCGTGCCTAGTCAATCTCCCTGCCGACATCAACGACATCCTAGACTTGATCCATCTCGTTTCCAACTGGATGTTTGGTCTCTTCCTCACTGGAACTGTCCTCTCTTTTGTCCTCATATTTGTCATGCCAATTTCCATCTACACACGCTGGGCCACGCTCGCCGTCGCAATCCTCGCCTTCATCAACGCACTCTTCGTTACCGTCGCCTCTGTCATCGCCACGGTTATGTTCATCATCTTCCGCAATACTATCGGTGGTGTGGCCGAACTCAACCTCGAGGCTGAGATTGGAACAACATTGTTCGCGTTCATGTGGGTGGCCAGCGCTTTTGCGATCTTCGCATGGCTCGTACAAATGGGCCTCTGCTGCTGCTGTGCGTCTAGGCGAGACGTGAAAAAGGGCAAGAAGAGGGGCAACGAGAAGGCGTATACCCTGGGTGCTGATGGAGGAGGCGTTAGGGACGAGAATACCGTTGTCCATGAGACGAACGAAAAAGCACCAAATAAGAAATACCAGTTCTGGAAGCGTGGATAGGAATCTCTGTTTCCCTCGACTGCAATCGACAAAGACGACCACGATGACCCTTCTTTTCCTATCACTACCATCGAACGGACATATGTTTACCTAGACGTCGCGAAAAAGGCCTAGCATGCAGCTTTGCCCCTTCATAGAGGCTGCTACAATCAGCAATAAGAAAGAGGAAATGTGCATTTCAATGATTTTACACAAGCGAGCGCGGCGTTGGTTTGGCAATCTTTTTGACAATGGCAAAGCACAGCGGCGTAGCAATGCTCGCATACATGGCATGAGCATGACATGAGCATCCTTTCTTTTTTCTTCTTCTACCAAAACAATCACCTGTATAGAGAGACCAACCTAATGAGATCTTTACTCACCAATCATAGCGTTCTTCTCCTTCTATTTTCTATTCGTAATAGCTGTCACCTGGTATTTCTCACACATTTCATTTAGTTCTTTCTCCTCTACCTAAGCAGCGGGTTTACCCTATCGTGTAAGTAGAGCTTTCACTACTGAAATGCCCATCCTTCTCTATCCGATACTCGATTTCTCATGTGCATAATCCTGCGGAATAGACACGGTCTCCGTTCTCCATCATCTCTCTCACATATCAGACTGCACTCAGTCATCGGTCAAGGCAGCGTTCGGCGGTTCAGTCAATTCACGGGACATGCAAGCATGAGAACGGTTTTATGATGATATCCATGATGATATTGCCCAACTATCAACCCCGCCCACTCGACAAGAAGCGAACGTGCAATTCCTCCCTCCTCAACGGTCCCTATCCTCGTACCAATCCTTGGCAGCACCTCCCTCCTTTGCACTGCTACTAAACACCCTCCTAAACCCCTTGGACACGGCATCCGTAACGCTAAAATCGTTGAAAAGCCACTGATTAGCGTGTCGTCCATAGTACTTGAACTCGTGTTGCTTGTGCAGTCCGGCGTCCTCGCTGCGAGCACTCTTGCCACTATCCGAGCTGTTCGACGTGTTGCGCCGACTGCGCTTGTTGATGCACGGCTTGCTAAAGTCGCCGGCGGCGACGCCCACGCTTTCGGCGTGCATCTTGGAGCTGGGCTCGGTGTGCGCGATGCGCAGGCCGCCGCTATGCTGCTGGTACTGCGACACCTGGCTTGAGGCCGAGGTATCGTTTGTGTCCGTGGTGGACATGGTTGATGATTTGGTGAAGCGAGGCATGATGGCGCTGTCGATGGAGGGGGATCGGGGACATCGCTTGGCGTGAATTGCATGGGTGGTGGTATCTCCATGGTTGTTGGTAGTGATGGCGTTCTTGTTGCTGCTGGTGGTGGATAGGTTCTCAGTAAAGGTGAGCCCTGAGTCCAAGTCTCGGAATCCGATGTTTTGGTTGTTGTTGTCAGTCATCGGCAGTAGGGTGGGCGACTGAGTCGAAAAGGTGATGACGTGAGGGTCTTGGCTGATGTTTGAATGGGCTTGTTGTCGTTGGTCTTGCTCGTAGTATGAGTCTCGAATAGTACTAGGCTCCGTTGATGAAGGTCTCGAAATAGGACTGATGCTAGATGAAAGTGGCATCGAAAGTGGCAGTGCCAACTCGAGGGAACGACATCAGGTATATATGCGCTTTCTCTTTCCTCAGCCAAGACTCTGTATCTCTGTCACAAACGCAGTCAAGAATTGATTCCCGCTCCCAAGCTTCTTGGGTGGGGTCACCGGTTCAAGCATTGTGGGAAGTCGGGTTGGGAATAGTCTGCAAACGGTCCTGTCCCAACCCAACCATGAGCCTCATGTTCTCCTACTAGTCCACTTTATCTGCAATACAAACAAGCCTAGTTTAGTGTCCTCTGGATATACGTTCGGGCGTCTGCAATACGAGGACCACATGACCCCAATCCTAGGAAATGATAGTCAGCCTTACCGGTTATCGGCAAAGCCACTGCAGTTCTAGTTGACCGTGCACTAGCCACAGAAAGCCACACCCAATCCGCGTTCTATGCAACGCCTGAGGATGCAAGGCCGCGACTCCCTCTGCAGCAGCTATGACATAAACCGCGGTGCGAACGGCTAGGCGGATGTTGCTCGTGACTCTGACTCCTCCGACTAGCCATTTGGAGGTCTAGCCGTGGCTCGTGAAGGGTTTTAGTCTCACTTGGCGGTCTGACTGACGTGGCTTGACGGTAAGGAGTCGGAATCGGGTGTGCAAGCCATATGAGGCCTACGCCAGATTGGTGAGAGATTGTGGATATTACGACAATGTTGCTTTTGCTGCTCATAGAGCGAAGGAGATTGCTTCGTGGTACCGGTGACCAAGTGCAGGAACAACGCCCCATGACGGGTTCTGAAGGACGATGGGAGAAGGCAGCCAAGGACACACTGGTATGGATTGGTATGGATCCACGTTGAGCATCTCCATCAGCAAGTGGTGAGCAGAACTTGCAGAACAGACTCTTTCTTCCACGGCGGTCGCACAGCTCAGGACGCGCGTCATATATCGGCCGGGAAAAAGTCCGCGATACTCTACAGGCGGGTGACGACATATGCTGTACCAGTCGAGATGCTAAAATAAGGTTGAGCACATATGGGTTAATGACGCACGTAATTGAAGCAAGAATGCTGTAGAAATTCTGATCGCAACTGATGGTTCTGGACTATTGTAAGCCCTATCATGGCAGTATGAAAATCATCGCTGCGTTTGCCCTCATACAAGGAACTCGAAAGCCATACGCCACAACATAATGGGTATACCAATATCAAAACACCTGTCGCGCCGCACATCGAAAGCTGATGAGTATATCAAACGCCTGGGACACCATCCTTGCTCCGTATCCGTCCATTTTTGACAGATCCTAGCGTGACACCTGCTTCACCAGTCATCCAGCCTGGCATCTTCTCGCCATCTACAATGCCGTCTTCGACTAGCTGTCTCATACCAGCGAAGACATGAGTCCCTTGAAATGTAATACGTACATTCGGCACCCAGCCTTCTTCGTTTTGTATCTCCTCCAGGTCCTCTGCGGTTCTATCGAGAAGGGAGGGACGACCACGCCGTGAGCCCTGTGCTGTCTGACCACCAGGATTCGTTGTTTCACCGACGATTTGTGTGTTAGCGTTAGCGTCTGACGTAGCGGGGAAGGGGTCGTCGAGGCGGACTTCGACTCGTTCAAGACCTTGGCCGTCGTCTGGTTGGGCCGAGGTACCAAAGCGGCCAGCAGCGACTTCTTTCCGACGCTTGGACTCTGAAGACTCTTTGTCATTCCATGGCCTTTTTGGTCTTCCTAGGCCTGCTTTGGCTCCACCATTTGTATTGTCCTTATCACCCAATTGCTTGTCGTGCCCGTCGCCTTTTTGTGTGGTGATGAAGTCTAGAGCATTCTGACTGAAACTATGGTCTTGGAAGATGCTCCAACCGCCTGATGCGGCATTGCTCTTCCCAGGACCGCGATATGATAGCAGTGCATCGAGTGACTTGGTTGTGAAGTTAGTACCGGTCAATTGGTAGCGCGCAGAGGGTCTTGAGAAGGCCTTGGGTATTGCCTGCTGCACAATCTCTCTCAAGTGCCGCCCATCGTCCCCAACAACTTGACCAGTCAATGTTGCCAGTGATGAATATACAAAGGGCGATCCATTGGGCCAGACGAAGAAGACGGCTTTGGCGCTGTCCGTACTACTGGAATCGATCGTCAGCGATGCCTCGTTGCTGTACGGCGAATCGTGTATGTAGACGCGAAGTATTGTCATGGGCGACGTCTTTATCCTTGTAATGAGGTAATGGGCTTTCATCAGCGGTGTCAGCTCCCTCGCAAGGTTCGACATGAAAGTTTGCGCTTGGAATCGGGGGAGGTGGTCAGAGTCATTTGTGACTTCCATGTCCGTCACTGGTGACCGCGCATTCGGTATCTTGGTGAGACGCTTCGCTGTCCATCGCAGGGCGTTCGGGTGGTCGAGAAGGTACTGTATCTCTGCTGTTGCCAGCTGATACATGGATATGCCGTGTC
The DNA here is from genome assembly GCA_900634815.1 of Paradendryphiella salina. Classification (NCBI taxonomy): domain Eukaryota; kingdom Fungi; phylum Ascomycota; class Dothideomycetes; order Pleosporales; family Pleosporaceae; genus Paradendryphiella; species Paradendryphiella salina. The sequence goes on along the minus strand of LR132232.1, from coordinate 20,580 downwards.
TCCAGTCTCCGTCGAGTATGCGATCGAGGACTTCTCTCCTGCCACCTTTGCGTGCAGCTAGCTGCTTGTATATCTCCTGGAGCACCTCATAGCTTTGCGCCGGCTCGTATATCTCCTCGTCGTCCTCTGCGGTACGATCTCCCAGGAGAAAAGGGTTGCAGAAGTCGCGGTTCTTTTTGCTAAGCCATTGTAGTGCAAGAGATACAAGGGATTGGCGGGAGAGCTTGGTGAAGGTGCGCTGGACTTCGCGGTGGCTTACGGGTAGGCGATGTGAGTGCGGGATGTTCTTGTAGTCCGGGGCGGTAGCCATCGCATCTGTGCTTTTCCTGTCTGCATGGGAGGGGTTGAGACGGTTGTTGATGGTAGAAGCGTTTATCGATAGTACCTAGGTAGTAAGTCGCGCTCAGGCGGTCAGACGCGTTAACCCTGCTACCACGTGACGCATGCCACCCGAGAGTCCATGCAGTCCCGTCGATGAGAACTTGACTATATCAGGGACGAGCAGAAGTGCTGACATCTGGTTCATAGGCCGCCTTGAAAAGCTACAAGGTGCGCCTGCACTTGAGCACACTTACGCTTGAGGCTCATTGAGCGTATACCGCTCAAGCCTACATCCTTACCTAGGGGGCTAGAATCGTACAATCAAAGGAAGTATCCGCATCCACCGCAAAGCTTCCCACCGCTTGAATAGGCTTTGAATCTGATCAAGCAATGTTGAAGCTGTTCCCCCTGTTCATTTTAGATAATCGTGTAGCGTAAAGGTGATCCGTCGGCCACTGTATACCACAAACAGGGCCACTAGTTGCTGCGGAAGTTGTGCGTGTCGCAAAGAAGCTGACCAATGCTTCTAGCTACTGCACTATGTTCAATTACATTGGAATGGGTTCAACGCATTATCAATCCGTCATGATGATACTTATAATACCGCAACGAATTCGACGGCATTTGGAAAGATAATTTATCTTCTCATGCACTGTAGCCATACAAAGGGTTCACACCACGCAGGCTGTTGTGCGCCCCACAGTCTTTCAAGGAAGCCATTGCACGACATGTCGAACTTCAACTGTCCGTCATTAAGGTTCCTACATGCTGCCTGGCAAGTGCCGTTGCTGCATGTGAGTATGGCGGTGGATGATCGCTAGATCGGACAAATGTCGGCCGATCTGGGCGACTTGTGGTTCGCTAACGGTCAGCGTGTGCGTCTTTGATTATAAATGCCAGATGTTGGCCGGCGAAAGTAATACAAAGGGCGCAAGCTAAGAAAGCAACGGGGGAGAATCATTTGACCTGACCAAATCCTGCACCCAAGTAAATAGTATCTTCTCATCACGCAGGCTCGAACGTACGAACATAGATATTTGTTCCGAGTAGCGACTTCACTTGCAGCCCTGGAAGCACGTGGGTGCGAGCCTCTTGGCAATACCGCTGTTTTGCCTGTTTTGTAATCGCTACCAGTCACTAAATTCCGTTCCGACCGCGGGGAATCTCGAACGACCTGCGCAGCTTTGACAATCATCCAACGTCACCATTCTCGCACACAGCCCTCTTGGTTTTTACACTTTCCACACAAGCAAGTCTCGTGCAACGGTATCTCTGCACTGAAACTACCCACATCTGTCGACGGCGCAGACGAAGTATCCAACCTCACGAAAAGACACGCAAAAGCGATCGGACCCGCTTTCTTACATCGCCGGTCCAAACCCCCTCCGAGGCCCCCAATTCCCACGACAGTCAACCCCAGCGACTTCACCTTCTCGTCGACTGGAACACACGCAAACGCTCATGTCATCCTACAAGGGGCAGCGAGGGCCCAACGTGTCCCAATACATCGCGACCCTCAATCAGCCGTCGCCACAGCAGGACCTGCTCGCCGAGCCGGCGCCTGTCGAGGACTTCTCCGATTTCCTCAACGCTGACTTTTACGACGTCAACAACGCCCAGAACGCCAGCATTGACTTCAACTCCCCGGGCGAATTCGATATCAACTTCGACAACGAGCAGTCGCAGCCTTTGAAGACGGGCGGAGAGTTACCGCGCAATCCGGGCACTGGCGCCGACGCAAACATGGACTTCAACTTGAATGGTAAGTTTCTTGTTATTACTCTGCCTTCCCTGGCCGAGCTGGTCTGGCTTGATTAAAAATTATCCGCCGCAACGGTTATGTAGTGTCTGCGACTCGCCGGCCAATGATGGGCTGGCGCGGCGCACGCTAGCCCTGCCATGCGTTGCCTGCGTCGTCACCCCACACTATGCATAGCAACCACTCAGATCATGCTGTGCATATGCAACCCTGCAGCTGAGCATGGCTGCTTATATTGCATACAACATGTCCATCGCCTTCCCGTTCAAATGCCTCCCTTCATGAAGGTGCACACGAGCCATGGCTGACCTTCTGCTCGTAGGCGACTTCCCTTTCACTGACTTCAACAACTTCCCTGCCAGCACAGGTTTCGATCCATCCCTGCCGCTGGCACCTACTCAGCCTAACCATTACCCGCTTGCACTCAACTACGCTTCGCCCACCTCTTCAGCATCGCCAAACGCACAAGACTACGACCAGGCCTCGAAGAAGCGCAAGATTGACAATGTTGCGCCCGTGATGCCGCAGTCGCTCGACGAGAACGCTCGGGTGGCCGCAGAAGAGGACAAGCGTCGCAGAAACACGGCTGCAAGCGCCCGCTTCCGAATCAAGAAGAAGCAACGCGAGCAGGCTCTAGAGCAGTCCCAAAAAGAAGCCCAGGAGAAGGTTGCCAAGCTTGAAGCTACTATTCAACAGCTGCAAACGGAAAACCTGTGGCTTAAGGGTCTTATCACTGAGAAGAATGGTGGCAAGAGTACTACGGATGAGTTGAGGGCGCTCATCAGCAAGCGGGAGCAGGCTGCCAGCGGACGGAGTAGCTCTACGCACACTGACGGTGTTGGCACACAGGCTGAGAGCCCAAAAGTGGACGCTTGAATTACCTTTCTTTTCTTTTTGTTTGGCTCTTGTTATTTTTTCTCAGCATTTTGAATGATCTGATATACAATGATTGGCCTTTTGTCATCACGAATAGAGTTGATGGGTCTAAGGGGTAGGTGGGTGGAGATGCGAAATGTATATCGCGAGACGGCAACTCAAGGTTGAGATGACCATGTGGATGAAGGGATGAGACGATATATCCCCAACTGTTGAATCTAAACACATAATGCACATCAACACACCCCACGGCCCAAGTAAAAAGTAACATGTATCGATTTCGCAGTCGTAGCGTTGGGGAAGCACACGACTTATGCACACCGAGGATTTCAACGCCGATAGTCATGAGGAAAAGGAGAAGAATAAACAGTACTTGGACGGTGTATCCAAGCCAAACGACGTCACTTGGCACCTCTCAACAGGCCATTCACGTAGCCCTCACTCGGACCTTGTTTCTTCAGAATGGTTGGCGCTCTCTTCCTCTCCGTAAATGTCCCTCTCCTACTGCTGCTGGGCAGACGAGACCTCTCCCAGCCATTCTTGCTATCACCAGCACCGGCCTTGTCGCGGTTTACCTTCTAGATAGCGATCCAGGTAATGGTAATGACAATGTCCATGCCCTTGCTGTCGGCGGCCTCCCACTTGTATGTGTAGGTTCCATCCTTTTCGTTGTTCCAGAAGGCGCCGACAGCGCTGTGCATGCCGCGCCGGCCCTGCTTCTCAATGTCGGCAGGCGTGGAGCCGTGGTGTTGGATGACGGTGCTGTTGGCAATGTATTTGTACGCGGGCTGCGAGGGGGCGTCGGGGGTGGATGCGTCTGGCGTAGGGCTAGTTTTGCTGATGAGGGTCTTGAGGATGTATTGCTGGGGCATTGGTTAGTCGATGTGTGGGTAGGATGGCTGAAGCGGATGTCTAGGAGAATTGAAAGAGATGTAGATAGAAGAGGGCATAGGGGGAGAGCAGCAACTTACGATAATCTCGCTGTTCCAGTCTCCTACTTTGGTGTGGTCGTAGGATGCTGCGGATCCGATGGCTTGTTCGCAGGCCTAAATCCACATTATAAGCTCATGCGGTACCAGGTACTAACTGTGCGGGTTCACCTACCGTTTGAGCAATCTCCTGCAACTCAGAAGTAGGAAGCGGTGACTGGGACTATATCCCGCATGTTAGCAGTCTCCTCTCGGCTCCGCTCTCGGAAGTACTGACGGCCATGACGATGATGATGTCGGTGGTAGTAATGCAAGAAAAGCGGCGTGATTCGAGTAGGGCGGACGGACAAGATGCGCGACGGTGGCAGCAGCAGCAGTGTATGGTGGAGAGGCGCAAATGTTGGTGTTTACGTGTTTGGGGGAAGCTAGCACCAAAAGGCCAAGGGCCAGTGCCTGCATGCCGACGTGGTTGCTTTGTTGCAAAGCAGAGCAGGTGCCGGGCCACCCCAGGCCCCGCGCGGGAGTAGCGAGCCAATCAGCCGCCCGCACCCCGGCACGGTCACATGGGCGCATGCCGCCCTACCATTGGCTGGAGCCCAGTCCTTCTTCGCATGGGTCTGCTTCTGGGTTTATCGCAAGACGAAGGAAGCTCTGATTATTTCTGACGCTGACTTCAACAAATCTCTCGTCTCTGTTGTTCCTGACCGTGACTACGATAGCTGCGCCGACCCTTTGTTTTCATTCCTTCCGACAATTGCAGCCTAGAAACGCGCCCAGGAAGCCTCCCAAGAGCTCCAGTTGCGACACCAGTGGGGCTATCACCATCGTCGTCATGTCTACCCAACCGCTCCTCCAGACCGCGCCGGGTAAGCTCGCGTCCTCTCTGCTCCATTGCGTTCCGCGCATGCAAACAACACCTCTCTAACCCTCCGGCCAGGCAAGCGCATCGCGCTCCCCACCCGCGTCGAGCCCAAAGTCTTCTTCGCCAACGAGCGTACCTTCCTGTCATGGCTAAACTTCACCGTCATCCTAGGCGGTCTCGCAATCGGTCTCCTCAACTTTGGCGACAAAATCGGCAAGATTTCCGCTGGCCTCTTCACCCTCGTTGCCATGATGGCCATGATCTACGCTCTGTTTACATTCCACTGGCGCGCGAGGAGCATAAGGTTGAGGGGCCAGGGAGGCTTTGATGACAGGCTGGGCCCGACCGTTCTTACTATTGCCCTATTCGCCGCCGTCATTGTCAACTTTGTGCTGAGGTTGACCATGGGAGGCGAGGAGCACAGCAAGAACTAGCCGCGTCATTGGCCAGAAAGGAAAAAAAACACAAATGGGGGAGTCGTTAGAACATGCGCCATTCTGCATCAGTGTATAGCGACGATAGGAGTGGATGGAAAAGGAGCACGGCGTTTTCTTTTCGCGGTTCGAATGAAGATTGCGCTGTTATCGGGACTTTTGTACTAATAAGCATTAATACGATTGTTACCCTTGTCACTATGCGCTTGTCACAAGTCATTCATCGCATTCCGGAGTCTGGAAAGCCTTGGCTTGATTAATTATTCACAGCAATATATGCTCAGTGTCTATGGATATGCCTCTCCTACCAGATGAAACGCTGAAGGTTGCCAGGCTCGCTAGACCACGTAAAGGTTCGGTACAAGAACGTGTATGAAACGACCAGATTGATGGCGAGATGCCACAGACCCTCGGAAACCAAGCGTACTTCAGACCACTTTTTCTTGCTCGATGACGTTTTCTGGTCTGTGGCTATATTGCATGGGACATGCAATCGCCAGACAACCCAGGGGATGATGAAGTAACGTGGCTCTACTAGTGGGGCAGTGACCACGGACAGAGCGGTTGTGGCTAGCCATATGACGACGAAGCTGACTTGACAGGGTTGGCGGTTGGCTGGGCCAGGTATCGAACCGGCTTCGCCTTTGCTGTTCAATGTATCCTTACTCTTGGGGGGTGACGCCGTTTTCTGCGCAGCGAGAGCCTGGATGACCAACCATGCGCAGACATAGTATACGGGTACGGCGAGGTATCTCAATATCGGGTATAGTCGGAATAACTTGAAAACGTAAAACACGTAGTGTCGATTGTCAGCCAAGGTGTACGGGTGGATGATGGTGTTGAAGCGGACAGCGAGCAAAGCGCAAGCAATGAATGTTCCCGACGCGAAAAGGGATGGGAGATGATAAATCGACATGTTGAAAGTCTGGCCGCAGGTAGTTCGCAGTCTTTCTGGCAGGACGGGAACAATAGCTTTGAGGAGTGGTCCTAGTAAGAGCGGAAGGGAGAAGAAGGCAAAGTATGGCCAGATATACAACATCTGGGGAAGATGTATGGTAGCCGTATGCGCCGATTTATCGCCTGTTGGTATCAGCTCTGTCAAAGCCAGGATGGATGAACAACGCTTACCCAGGACAACGCTCCCATTCCAAGCAACAAACCCAGCAAATAGAACCAAGAGGATCGCATAGGGCATAGCAACCTTGAGTACAAGCAGAGGTTTACTAGAGGCAGCGACTATTGTTGAAACCAGGAAGAGGACAACATCTAACCACCATTGGTCAGTGTCATTCTCTTGAGACAGATGTGGTCTTACGCACCTTGAACTCCGGCATCCTGTACGAAGCAGTCAGCGATTCTGCCTTTACTCCAACTATCGTGCAGAACCGCAGCGATATCTCGAGTGCTCGAGGGGGTTGACGGTGCATCCGCCTTCAGGGCGTTGACGACAGCAAGTCCAGCCGGCAATATGGCTACCCAGAAGATGTTGGTCTGTCTGAAAAAGAGAGCAACGATGCCGAAAAACAATATGCCGACGCTAGATACGAAGTTGAATCGTGATTTTGAACCTGCCAGGTGCGCAGTATATGCGAACAAGACGGCCAAAGTCGACATCATATCGGTGTAGTACAGCGCAGAGAAGAAAAAGAGGGGAGGAAATAGAGAGATGTTGAGAGCAGAAACTACATCAATCAGGAAAGTCGAATCTTCAGCCGAGGGATCTTTTCGAGACATGTCTTCACTCTCGTGTGAAGGTTTCCCGGGATTGTCGCGAAAGCGTAAGATGCGGAGGATCAGATAGCTCATGAGAAGTATAGCGCAAAGAGCAACAGCATTTTGCATACGCAAGCTGCGTGTATCGTAGCCCCCCAAAGGAGCAAAAAGTTTGGATACCAAGTACCTAAGCCGATAGTAAGTAGTCTGTATACAGGAGTGGTGCAATCTGTTCGTACAAGCCTGGCGGGGTGGTGATTTTGGGATCCCACGAATAGTCTCCCACGCAATACTTCTGAGCCTGCGGCACGTGGAAAAATTCGTCCTGGTCTCATTAGTACTCTGGGTACTATGGGAGCATGCAGACTCACAAGGTATGGCTCTGGTACTATGCTTGATACATGCTCGGCCCAGTTGACCGTCAAGCAGACGATCAGGACAACGGCCCCAGGCAGCGACCATACTTCAATTAGGGAAGGCATCGATGGTGCCTGTGCTCCCCAAGCGACAAGAGAGTATCTCGGAAAAGTGCAGACAATGGTGAAAGCCACTTGGGATGCAGATGTTCGGAAGAAGCTAGTCCCAAGTCGGCTACTTACCGCGGCGCGTCTTCCACTCGACGTGGCCAGCGCTTCGCGGTGCAAGTCAACGCGTCGCAACATGGCATTGCCTCTTCCACCGGGGCTGACACCTCCAGAGATAGCTTTCCTGTGTGAAATGGAGCTCATCACGATTCTCCCGCGCCAAAGACTCGAGGGTCTCGAGCTTCTCGGGGTGCGTATGCCCCTCCAACCCCCCACCACCACCTTCCCTATGCCCCAGTATGTATAGTGAGCGGTATGGCGCTGACAAACACACAGGGACCTATAAGGCCTCTGAACCCACCCCACCGAACCAACATTCCCCTGTGGCTCGCCCTGCTGCTCAAGCGCCAGCGGCGCGCAAATATCCTGCCACCGCCATGGCTAAATAGCCACTCTCTCACCGCAATCCTGGACCACGAAACCGAACACGCAGAGACATTCTCTCCCCCTCCGCGATTACCTCCACAGCCTTCCAATCATACGCTTCCGACCTCCCCTCCCTTTTTGCCCAACTCGACAGCAGACGGAGCACCAGATGCCTTGCCCTACCACTGGCTTGAGCTGGGCGAGATGCTGCTGGAGACAGCTTCGGACGACTTTGAGGACCCGGACAATGTGCGCAAACTGTTGCGAGGTCTAAGAGAAGTCCGCATGGCCAAGCTCAGAAGTAGTGTCGAAGTGTTGGATGCAGGAGGTGGATTCAAGATGAATGGTGTTGGGGGCATGGAAGTAGGCGAGGGGAGAACATTTATTACCGGTGTAATTGACGGGCTGAGGTGTGTGCCGTGGCATGGAGCTGGGCAGTCAGTTTGCTAACCTGGACCAGAAAAATCGCGGCTTCACGAGAACAGCAGCGCAAAGACCTAGACCGAGAAGAGCTGGAAAATGGATACTCTGGCACAGCGGATTACGACGACGACGAAATGGACATGCAATGAGTGCCGCTTCTACAGACGCCTTGTGGGAAAGCTGTGCAATACAGTACCGTCCTATTGACCACGGAAGATGGTCTAATGTGCACTCTATACCTCATCCAATTGCTGGATTCGGAGTGCTACCCCATGAGAATTGATGCTCCAAGCCAGCGTCTAGTCCAAATCGCTGCGAAGAGTCATGCTGGAGATTCAAATGCTAAGAGCATGCATGCCCATGCAGTCACCACTATGGGAACCGCCTCATCAGATTTACGATGAGGCGGAGGGAGCGCTGCTTGGGCAGTAGTGGATCAGCGTTTTCGATTTCGAAAACGAGGCTGTCACTGGCACGCTATGCATTCGCCATCCGAAGAACGTGTCCTTCACCAATAGTGTAATAGTTACGCACTTTCGACATGGAGTACTGCTAGCACCAACCAAGACCACAATATACTGACCAAATACACGCCACTACAAATACATCCCGCACGAAAGCCGCGCGGGTACATGACCCAAAACTTGTCCGCCAAACTTATGACGCATTCACAGCAGTCCAGCATGTGTGTCTCATACCCCCGTATAGACTGGCACTGTAGTGCCCGTATAATTGCCAGAAAAGCCATGAAACTCCTACAAGACACAAGGGTCGCGAATCCCATGTTATGCAATCCACCAAGTAGACAATATCGCCGAGACTCCGGTGCCAGCCCAGGGGTATGCCCACTCGCCCCTGGCCTGGATGGCGAAGTCCGCCCTTTTACCCCGGCTATGAAAGAAAAAGTCCGTTCGTCGGACCGCCATAAGACGCCAACGACGGTTGCGCGACAAGCGGCCATGACGACAATGGCACTCGGAGCCGGCCGCATAAACCAACGTACAGGGACGTATATATGGATGAGTCAGATGGCTATGTATCGAGTCGACAAACGATGAGTGTCTGCACATCAGCCTCGATACGGGATTCAGTAGTGAGATTTTTATTCATCTGCATGCATATGTCCTGTCGTCTTTTCCGCACACGAATGTAAGCACTACCTTGCCAATCTACTCCCAACGGCCCTTATCTCCCACACGCACCAAAAAAAAAGAAACCCAACAACGACAACAATCAAAATGAAAATGAAAATGAAAATGAAAATGTTGTACTATTTGGCTATCATCTGACTAAACATGGTTGAAACGGCATACTTGGGCATCTATATTATTGGCATTTGCTGAATGTGAAAGGTATTGTCCCTTTTGCCCATATTACGTGTCAATTGCCCTTGCGTGGATCTGTCCATGGCCATGTAGATAGAATTGACCTTGCTGCGATGGCCAGATGGGGGAAAACAGTTGAGCGATTATTGTTAGGGGAATGATTTTTTTTTGTTTGCATGCACTGTAGCTGTAGCGACTTTGTTCAGAGTGATTTGTCAATCCTATGCGTACTTTTTCTGGTCCGGTGAGCCATACCAGGGTAAGGGCGCGAAGATCAACAAGGAGATAAGGGGGGAATGATTTGTGTATACTTACGGTTGGTAATTTGGCCATCTGTTTGCCGCCGCGCACCATGACAGGACTCACCTGGTCTGACATGGTATGCGAAGTAGAGTGCGGCTGTAAATGCCGTTGTGGATGGTGTTGTGCGGTAAGCGCGTCGAAATGAGAGAGAGAGAGAGAGTGTGTGTGTGTGTGTGTGTGTTCAACAGTCGATGGTATGGAAGGATGTTGTTGCAACCCGAAAAATACAAATGAACCCCCGCCAGTAATCTTGTTGCTTACGTTCGGGGTGACGAAGAATCGTCATTTCACTTCCCCTTCATCGTGAAACGTTGGTCTGGTAACTCATTTCGCGTCGCTATTGATGTTGTTGCCATGTTCAACGACACCAATGGTTGAGTAGGTCATCCTTGTTCAGCAAGCTTACTTACTATAGGAACCCTTGGTGTTATAAAAATCGTAGCATCATCCCCACCATGAACATCCGATCTCCTACTATATTCCTACTTCCGTCGATAACACGTGCTTGGAATCAGCGACATGGGGGTTTACTTTGAATGTTGGCATCTTCCTGGTTCTATTACTATCCCCCCCCCGACCCTAACGTGACGGCTGATAAGGCGCAATCCGGCCGCCTCCGCTTGTTCACTGACACGAGAAGGTAGACCCCCAAGTGCTGATACATCGACATCATCGTACGGCAGGTAAGCGTCTTGTCGTTTCTTAGCTCGTTTAGTCGGAACCGCAGTGCGGTCATTATTGTCAAATGATAGCAATTTGAACTTGCGTAGACGTCTTTCTTTTTGTCGCAACGCTTCCGAGATATGCGATGCGTAATACCGAGGCAGAAAGAGGAATGGCAGATGTAACATCGGCTTGAGCCATGTGACCGATGTTGGCTTGAGGCACTTGCACCTTTTACTGCCTATCAGACGTCGAATTTTGCATGACAGGTGGCAGCGGACTGATGCCGGCGAGTCGCGCGCACTACGGCAACGAGGATCGTGAGTCGTGACGCGCGAGATAGCGGTATCATCCTCATCATCATCGCGATCACGATGCTTGGGATGTGCATCGAGGAAACCTATGACTGTCGAAATCAAGGCGGAGGAGGAGTGGATGGGGTAGTCGAAAAAGGAAGGTTAGATTTATTCGCGTAAACGAGGATGCGTGGTCCTGGCTAAGTGGAGAGGATTGGAGACCTGGAGAAGGTGTGGGCTAGTATACGAGTCAAGGACCAATACGCTACTGCGTATATCCTGGTAGGAGAGTCGTTTGCGTGATACCTGAGGTGTATCCGAGTAAAGAAGCAAATACGGAATGTGTCGTGCCATCTGAAAAGAAAAGAAAAAATCGTGGCAGCGAATATATCGAAACGCGGAAGGTGACTCGTACACGAGGCATGGCGGTGACAATGAGTCGCCTATTGTGTTCGCTACGACTACTGGCCAGCAGAATTGTCCAACAGTTTGGAGATCCTGCAATACCTGACTGAGACCATAGGCATCGGTTTGTAGGTGACGATAGAACAAGTTACTGTGACGGGTGCAGCATACTAGAGGATGATGTGATCATCGGGCCACGGCCAAATTCTAGGAGAGTTGCGATGAGACGTCCGCCCATCCACGTGTAATCTCAAATCTGCAGACGAGTATTGAGTCACCACGATCGTGAGACAACTCCTGCATATTAACTTGGACAACCAGAGCGCCATGGATTGGTGGCTGAACAGAGTGAAGTCTGACGTCCTAGGAAGCATGGAGGGGAATGCCCTTTCCAGAAGTTCTCACATTACGATGCTGTATTGTGAGACGTTGGCACCTCCCGAAAGCGGACCATTGCGCATAGCCAAGCCGTGAGAGTATGAACGCACGCATCCATTGAGAAGAAAGAATTTTCCACCGTTTCCCGGCCCTTTCTTGCTTTTCTCGCGTCCGATTGCAGTGTTGCGTAGCCGGGAATTGGGGGTTCTTTCTGTAGAACCCTCCACCTAAAGAAAGTCCTTTTACACCAACACCACAATCCTCCCTGCAGATCATGCCTAGCCATCTTCCCCATGCTCTTTCACTTCGTCATCGGCAATAATCTACCAGGATGTCAATAGCAGCCATCGACGCCCCTCTTGCCTACTTACCATTTCTAGCAAGTTCCGTACATGAGAAGAACGAAGTGAGACGAGTTTCATACGCCTTGAGGATGATTTGATACCAGCTCCACGAACCTCTTCGAACATGTGGGGCAGGGGCAGAGGTTTGAGGCTGCCTGTTCGTTCGGAGAGGTGGTGAGGGCACGACTGATTCTCCGCGAATAGGGGCGAGACGGAAGGCGTTCCTAATCGTTAGCTGCATTGGGAATGGTGAAACGAGGGCCTGAGAGTAGATAGATGAGAAGCGGGGAAACGCGCGTTGGTAGATATGATTCTCGATTGTCACATCTATCGACGAGAAACACGCATGATCGTGACAGGTTGAGTTGCAAGCTTGGTTATAGTGGGTTGGAGTTGTGGAAGCTTCGCTTCGATTGATGGTGGCTTCGAAGATGTGCGGCGGTGCCCAAGAAAACCGAAAGTTGAAACATGTAGTAGGCAACAAATCGAGGTACAACTCTGGCAATTGCCTGGGCGCGTATGCAGGTACGGCGGCATCCAGACAAGTGCCAAAAAATCTGTCCCTGCGTCGTGCGACTAGCTGTCGCTCACTGTCGCATATATCGTATACTGTGCTGATGACCGAAATGAGTGCGGATCCTAACTTGCCAACTAGGGATGCAAATGCCACTTCGCTGGTACGCAGACGCGTAATAGAAGGATTGACTCTCTGGGCAGTATGTATCCTTTTTCGAAGCGCAGTGCATTGTAATTCTCTCTGCGGAAGGGTTACATGCCCTCGTATCAACATGACTTCATATACGTGACAATAAGGGTCTATTCACACTCGTCACGTGAAGCGGAGAATATGAACCATGGGCCAGCATGATCGATCTGGAAGCGTGCCTAGCAAACAAGGATCGACTCTAACGGTGTCGTTACGGCTGGAACATATGGAGGCGGCACGCGGAAACCGGGAGACGTGATCAACCACACGGCAAGTGCAAGGGATACGCATAAGAGGGTGGACTGATGGACATGGGCGCCGCCGGTATCTCAGGTTCCGACGACTTCCTGAAATGGACGTGTTGCGGCAGAGAAACCGCTTTGGCTTGAACCTCTCGGCTAGTAATGTCGTATGCCTAAAATGCGTTGAGAAAAAAGACTCCTTGGCCATTGAATGCTACCTCATAGGATTCGAGATTGTGTCACTTCATTGCTGCTACGCCGCAGACACGAATTCATATTTTTTCACATGACGTCTAGTCGCCCTTTGCAAGGGATGTGATTGCGCGAACCTCGGTCGTGTTGCGTCGGAGTATTGTCCGTTCATCGAATGATCCACCCTGCGTACCGCGCCCTCGGGTCGTTGTTGGCGCTGCCCGCGAGATGTGGCAGATACACGAGCAGGTGAAAGAGGCAACCGTATGGCCAGTTCACGACGGATTCTACCACCGGCTGTTGTTGGGCGTTCCAAAGAAGAGTCCGCTACAACTTCGCTCCTCCTTTACTGGGCACTGAACCATGGGCACTGCGAACACGAACGCAGGTACCATGGAACATGTGAAGCCTAGGTGTTGTGTTGTTGACATGCCGACGATGGCTAAAAATGAGGTTTCAATGAAGGAAAAAGCAACATGGCGCATCGCGGGAAGCGATCCCATGGCCCGGGTTGAATGCAGCATGGTTTGTTCTCGGCAATTGTGAGCAACAACGACGCATTGCTGGTCGTGTGAACAAGGAGATGTTCATGCAAGGCATGATTTGACCAAGTGATCGACGTGAGGATCAATTGCATCGTTATGACGGCGTGGAAGTAGGTGGAGGGCTTTCTCGCCAGACGCAGGCACGCGAGGTTTGCTCACAAGCGGATAACCGTGAGTGGGTTTTCAGACGCGGCCAATCCCGTAGTGTAGGCTTAAGTCAAGTCTTAACACGTCCGGCCTTTTGTGGTGTACGCTCCCATTCCAACTGCGTCGTAGGCGCAGCGGAATCTGGTCGCTTCGCCGCATAGTGTTCACAGGTTCAGATAGTCTAGTGGGCCGAAGGCTAGATGCTACGGCTGACGGGATGCCGGGAAGAGTCGCGACCGTCGTCGGTATCAAGCATGACGTCTGGCGCCGCGGCAGCGATCGCGTGGGCCCGACTCGGTTCTCTTCCACCCTTTGGAGCGTTCGGGGGGATAGAGAAGGCAGACTTGCAGTGCTGCAGTCCTATAAAGATATGTTACATATATCGGCGCACGCAGCCAATGGGGGGGGGGGCAGGCGCAGGCGATGCAGAAGAAAACATGGCCGTGGATGGGTTAGTGATTAGGAGGAACGGCCATGGCAACCGGGGAGAGGAAGCCGTCGGAAATTGCCCGAGATGGTTAAGAGCGGCGCGCCACAGGCGTGAGATGATCGTTGCTAGATGCAGGCCTCTTGTGTGCGACCGGGGAGTAGGCTGATTGTGGGCCGGACAAGGCTCATGCTGCAGGTCCCTGGGTCGTTGGTCGCGTTGGCGCATGTGCCCTGCGCCGTGCGGGGCTTGATGCAGGCGACGGCGCCCGAGGGTGCTCACTGCATGTAGTGGGCGTGGGACGTCACGGCGCGCTCGAGTCGCGAGGAACGTGGTACCACGGCCACGAGAAGTGCTAACAAGCGCAAACCGTGGGCTCCCAGGCTGGCTGGTGGAGCTGTCTGGCTCGATGGCCAGGCTGTTGCTGCTGGACGGCGAGGACGGCACCTACGATGTACACTGTGTGCTCTCAACGTCGGGGAGAAAACTGCCGGGGGAGGAGGCCCACTGGCTGCTCCGCGCCGCCGCCGCCGCGCACCAACTCTCGCCCTCTGGGCCCGGCTAAGCACCCCTGCAACGCCTGACAAAAGGCCCCCCTGTCCTGTTCACGAAGCTTTGCTCGAGTAGGCTGGCGGACGGATGCTCCATGGCGATGTGATGAATAACACGCCGTCCCACTGCGTGCCGGCCACCCCCTTCCACAGCGCGTCTGTTTGCTTCTTCGGTCGCTGCTTCCCTCGCTTGGACCGCGCCTACTTCACGAACCGTTGGAAGCAACCCCACGCCCCCAGCTCCCCTGCAGCGACAGGCCCGACCCTTGCAGCCATCTGCAGCCTTCTGCAGCCATCTGCTTGTTTCCTGCTCTGCTCTGCCCATCGCTATTACAAGATAGCCCTGCATCTCTCCGAAGCTGCTGCCCCTCCTTAGCATTCACCCCGGACCGTCCACTCCCCTCTCAAACGCCAGCACCCGTCTACGAGAGACAGACCGTGTGTGAGCTCCCACGCCGTGCCTTCTCTAACGGAAACTCCGCCCGTTGCAGCTTTCTCGTCGCCCGGCCAAGCCCGTTTCCCATTTCGCGACAAACACGTCGACGACAGGTCAATTCCTTCGTTCTGGCCCACTTCACGTAATTACTTTTCACTACACAATTTGTCACCTGCTGCACCCTCCGCCGCCATTCACATTACAGTGTGCCGGCCACTGTCACGTCGGGTATGCCACGCTCCGTTTGCCGCCTCTTCTGCCCTGCACACAGTATTAACATGTCAAGGCAGGATTGCAATCTCCATTTTATCGCCCTCAGCTTCGCCATCCATCTTCCGTTTCTGTCGTCATCGCCTACCAGATGCTTGCTACGTGTACAGGCGGAAGTCCGACGCCTAATTAGCCTCGTTTTCCTAGAAGCATTGCTTTGCGTTCCACCATCAACATGACATCGTTAGTCCGAACGCAAGAAGAGATGGATAAGCGGTCCAGCGCAGTGGTAGCACCACTAAACATTCAGAAATCCCCCGGCAGGTCACGCTCACGCGCAGGCATATACCGTCACACTCGCCAGTCATCGTCAAGAGGGACGCATTCGAGTCGCTCACAATCGCACATGTCACCACCACTGACTCCCAAAACCTCGACCGAAGCCATGTCTCAGCCGCAATCACACCAGCAACCTGTATTCCACAACTATCTCCGCGCCTTCTACCACTACAGCCCCACCTCGACAGTATCATCCTCCACCGACGAATCCTCCATCACCGTAGCCATCAATCAAGGCGATGTTATTCTTGTCCATTCCATTCACCCCAATGGATGGGCAGATGGCACTTTGCTGGCTTCAGGCGCCCGTGGATGGCTTCCCACCAACTACTGCGAACCTTACAACCATCCAATCGTACAAAACTTGCTGACTGCCCTAACCTACCTATGGGATCTTGTCCGCGATGGCGAGAATGGCGATCTGGTTGCCTTTTCCAGGCAAGACTATGTCAAAGGAATGATCGTTGGCGTAAGACTATTTCTTGTAAGTCAAGCCACATAGCATGTGGTCCGACTTCTCATCCAACTCCTACTTACTTTCAACAGGAAAGAACTCAGTGCCTGCAAAAGGATTCACGTCTCATTCTCGCCCATGTAGGCCTGCGTCGCATGCGAAAAGCACTCTTGGGCGATCTTTCCACGCTTGTCAAGACTGCTAAAATATTCCAAGAAGCCCTACAAACGGAAGCCCTACCTGTCCCAGTCTTCGAACATATGGACGAGCTTGTATTCAAGTCATTCAAGCTCGTCACCAGAGCTGTTCGTTTTCTCGACATCTGGGCCGCTGATGCTGTGTCGCTGTCACTGTTTGAGCTTGGCGACGCAGGTAATCACCGACCCCTGACCCCGCCATCTGACTCTGCCGATACTGCAGTGGAACCACTGGCAACATCAGCTCCATCGGGCGAGGACACTCTTTCCACGAATAGTTGCGACTCCCCAGTCATCCAAGGGTCTTCCTCGACGCACGACGACTGGTACACCGGATCCACACAGCCACCACGAAACTTCAATCGCCTATCCGTCGCCTTTTCCCTACCCTCGGAACCAGACTCTGTTCAATCGCAAGTAACTTTCTCCCAGCCTGCGTCCCAGTCAAAGCGCGTCTCTATGACGCACCGGTTGTCACACACCGGTAAATCGTCCAGCCCGCACACGGGCAACCTTGCTTCAGAGAAGCTCAACGGGACCCACGACGTGTTTCTTGGCTTTATCGGATCATTCATCGGTTTGCATCTGCAGTCTCGCTCCTCCGACGAGCTAGCTCAGATCACCAAACACTCCGTGATTGCATGTCGCGAGCTCCTCACCGTCGTCGAGGAAGTATGGGAGCGTGACTCGCGAAGGTCCAACCTGCTGGAAGAAGCACGAGAAGCCATGTACACCCGCCTCACCGAGCTTGTACAAGCCACCAAAGACATGTTTATCCAAGCAGACGCCGAGGGCGAGGAGGTGATAGACCCAGATGCTGGTAAGCAGATCGTTACGGCTGCTACAAGTTGCGTCCGATCAGCTGGTGACTGTGTCACCAAGGCAAGAGTGGTCATCGAGAGGATTGGAGATTTTGAGTTTGAAACAGAGATGGCTGGTTTGGGCCTGCCAAAAGCAATATTCCAGGAACTTGGCCCAAGTGAGCAACCGACAGTCGACAGACCGAACTCGCCCAAGCCGGTGGACACTACCTTGGAGACCAATAAGCCACTACCAGCACCTCCAACGGAGGAACGAGAGAAGCCTCAGCCACTGGTCATCTCTGAGCCGAAGCCTTTGCCCGATGTGCCGCAACCTTCCCCTCTCGACGAAAACAGTCTTAGTCTACAACCGACCCCTCAAGCTGTGGTTGTCGAGAGCCCGACTGCCGTATCGTTCAGATCATCCCGTGCATCCTTGCCTCCTCTGAACGCAGTGCCTACCCCAGTACTACCTCTACCAAACGAGTCCGAAGTTGTCGAAAGCCCCGCCAGCACGACTCAAGGAAGCTTTGTCGGCTCTACAAATGCTGACAGCATCAATGTGTCCGTAAACGATAATGCTAGCACTTATCAGTTTGGTAAGCGAGGTGGTTCTGTAAGCGCCGAATCTCACACCTCGACACGCGCCACCACCCCTGACTATTCACCGACGAAGAAGGAGAGCTGTGCAACCTTGACCAGCAGCTTTGGTAGTTCCTCTGAGCTTCGATCCTTAGTCAACGAGGATATTGCTGCTGGCGAGGAGCACTTGTTGGAGACAACTTACGTGCATGAGCTGATCTATAACAAGGACGGACAAATTTCAGGCGGTTCTCTTCCAGCGCTTGTGGAGCAGCTAACCACCTATGAGTCGACTCCGGATATCGTGTTCGTCAACGCCTTCTACCTTACCTTCCGGCTCTTCACTACCCCGACCGAACTTGCGCAGTGCTTGATCGACCGTTTCGACTACATCGGCAGCAGCCAGTCAGTCGGTGTCCCAGTCCGTCTTCGAGTTTACAACGTTTTCAAGGGCTGGCTCGAAAGCCACTGGTCAGGCGATAGCGATTCTGCTGCTCTCGGTATAATCTTGGCATTCGCCACAGGAAAGCTGAGGGCTGCTATGCCTGCTGCTGGCAAAAGGCTCGCAGAACTGACATCGAAGGTGACTGAAGTCAGGGCGGGCGCCCTAGTCCCTCGCTTGGTGTCGTCGATCGGCAAGGCGGGCGCCTCGAGTACTTCCTTCACACTCGCCGATAGCAATGTTCCAGCAGCCATCGTTACCAAGAGCCAACTCAATGCGCTCCGAGCTAGCAAAGAGGGAAAGACACAGTGCAGCATCCTGGACTTTGACCCCTTGGAGCTTGCCAGACAGTTCACCATCATTGAGTCAAGACTCTTCTGTGCTATTCAGCCTGAAGAGCTTCTTGCTCTGGAATGGACCAAGAAGAAGGATTCAAAGGCACACAATGTCAAGGCCATGTCAACTCTCTCGACCGATCTGGCAAACTTGGTTGCTGACACTATCTTGCAACTCGAGGATGCTAAGAAGCGGGCGGTTATAATCAAGCAATGGGTTAAGGTTGCAGCCAAGTGTCTGGAACTGAACAACTACGACTCGCTCATGGCCATCATCTGCTCACTCAATTCATCCATGGTCATGCGCCTCAAACGGACGTGGGAATTCGTATCGACCAAGATCAAGGCTCGCCTGGACGAGTTGAAAGCAATCACCGACGTTGGCCGGAACTACGCTGTGCTCCGTCAGCGTCTCCAAAACCACATCGCGCCATGCATTCCTTTCGTTGGCATCTACCTGACCGACCTCACCTTCATCGACGTCGGCAACGGCACCACACGACAGCTTCCTGGCGATTCGGGATCCGACAGTGTCTCCGTCATCAACTTCGACAAGCACATGAAGACGGCCAAGATCATCGGTCAACTACAGTCGTTTCAAGTCCCTTACCGGCTCGCCGCCATTCCAGAAATGCAAGACTGGATGGAGAGTCAGATCCAGCGAATGCACGTGAGCGACCAAGCAAATGTTCAAAACTACTACCGTCGATCATTGCTCCTGGAGCCACGGGAAGCCCAGCATTCAACGAGGGGCTCACCGTCCATCGACAACAGTGCCCAAGGCACCTTCACGGCTGAGAGCCGAACAAATTCCAAGGACAAATTCGACTTCCTCAACTTCAACTTCTCGGCATCGAACTTGAAGAGTTCATAGATTTGTCTACTGTGCTTCATTGCGTCTTTCCTCCATTCGTCGTATTCCCTGGATCCTATTCATACTAATTCGCCACTGCATGTACATTGGCCGGCACCTTGCCATCAACATACGTTAATGTTTGCGTTTCTACTGCGTCTATTCTTGTCCATGATGTCTTGGACACTTACGATACCAATGTCGGAGCCTCTTTTGTTTGTTTTATACCACTTCAGCGATTTTCCTTCTTACTTTTTTATATTCTTTTTTTCCGGGTGCCACATTGTTTTTACAGCAGCAAACTATAAACATCTGCTATATTTTCGTTACCTTTTGCATAGGTCTCGAGGCTTTGGAAACCTGGGTTTAGTCGGGTTCTTGGCGTTGGCAAGAGGAAAGAATCTGCCATCACGGCAAACGGCACATTGCTGTGGCTGTAGTAAAAAGCATCATAAGAACAATGTGGGAAGAGAAAAGGTGTTATTGTATAGTCGTAGTATCCTCCGCTTTGGCGTGACATCAGCAGCCGATCTGAATGACACTTCTGCAAATGAAAGAAACCATCAAGCAAGCAACTGTTTTCTGGAGCGTAATGAGCACGTACGTAGTGATTTAGAGGATTGAACTCTCGACAACGTGAACAAAGAGTGGCCTGACGCTGGCGTTGTAAAAGTGCGTTTTGATGAAAGACATGAGACGCCCATACTGTCACGTGACCCCTCGCGTCGCGCACGCGCCAAGCTGCAACACCAGACCCCCCACAAACTTCAACGCACCACAACACCACCAATATGGCAGCTATTAACAAGGCAATTGAGGATTTGGAATCGTGCGATCGAGTAGATAGTCATATGTACGGGGAAGTTGCTGTCAAGTATGGTTGTTCTCGCAGTGCAGTGTCCCGAAGATGGAGGGGTGTCTCACGCATCAAAACGGCCAGTGATTAAGGGAAGCAAGTTATTCCATCACAACAAGAGCTGGAGCTTGTACAATACATTACAGACCTGCACGTAAACGACTTAGCGCCTAAGAGAGAAATGATACAAAACTTTGGGTCAGAGGTGGCTGGAAGAGCTGTCTCAATGAGCTGGGTTGACCGATTCCTTCTCCGAAACCACCACCACCTCACCGTTCGATGGGC
>LR132231.1:0-38899 GCA_900634815.1 Paradendryphiella salina | reverse complement strand
GCGTACGACTATATACGCCATCCATTTGCCAAAAGGCTATGCACAAGACAACAAAGCTGCGCAGTTGTCTCGTATAGTCGATACTTAAGCTCACAATCTCTTACGCGATAAGCGACTGCTCCGTCGCTCGCTAAGGCAAAGCCTTAGCCATAAGGGCGCTAGCCCATCACAACGTTCTGATATTGGAAAACAGTGTTAACGTGTTTCGTAAGGGCCCGGGCTATACTATAGTAAGATACTAAGTTTAAGCCACAGAAAGAAGGCAGAAGAGCGCAAAGCCTTTAACGCGCGCAAAGAAGAACGACGCATGAACAAGAAGTAACATCGTGAGAAACAGTTACCATGATCCCAAAAGGACAAGCGTACGGCTTCACAAAGCACTGTGAGAAGAAGTAGAAACGTGGTGCAGCAGCTGCACGTCGTGGTGTTATTAACGCGCCGCGCTCCCTAGCATCTCCACCAAAATACAGCTCTCGTGGCCGCAAAACCGGCCCACGAAAAAGACTACATACACAGTCTTTGTCATATAGATTCATAGACTATTACGCGAGCTTTTCTCGTGATAGTTGCTTTTGTGCGTGGCTCTATAGTCTCATTTTTACAGGTGCTAATTGTGGTGCCCCGCGTGCAGCTCGGGCTCGGGCACGGTGAGTATTTCACCACGTTATGGCCCGCTCGCTTAGAAGACGCGTTACTGAAGGAACAAGAAAAAGTTTTTTTTTCTATCAAACTACAAACTTGGTTTTGTTCGATTCCGCCGCATCTTGTGCTGCTCTGCTAACAGCTTCCTCGCCTGCTTCGTCAAAAATGTCGAAACCCCAATGGATGGGAAAGTTATAACGTTTGTGTCTTTCCAAGGCATTAAGACTGTCCATTTGCGCGTCTGGAATCTGTGATAGTTTGGAATTGCTGATTATTCTTGATTCCGTGACAGATTTTGGCAAAACGACGTGTCCCCGTTGCACGCCCCAGCTAACAAGCACTTGTCCTGGATCAATTCCAAGTGTTTCGGCAATATCCTTGACTTTGCTGTCATCAATGACTCTCGGTTCGCCTTTTTGGTTGTTCCCTAGAGGAGAGTATGCTTCAAGCAAGATCCCCTTTTCTTTGCAAAACCTTGCGAGGTCTGGCTGCTGGAGATAGGGGTGTATTTCGATCTGATTGACAGCCGGAACGATCTCGGCCGAGGAAAGGAGCGATTCGAGTCGTCGGATATTGAAGTTTGAGACGCCGATGGCTCGTGTTTTTCCAGTTGCAAGCAGGGCCTCCATCGCTTTCCATGTTATTGACGGGTCAACATCATCCAGTTCGAAAACGCCGTTGGCATCGAGTGGAAAGAACTTTTTGCCAGGCTTGAAGGCGCTTCAAATCAGTTAGTGGTGACCCTGGTGAATAGAATGTGTCAGATGTCTTACCAAGGCCAATGCATGAGGTACAAATCAACGTAGTCAACGCCCAGATCTTGAAGCGTCTTGTCTAGGGCAGCTTCAACGTATTCTGGTCGATGGGCTGTGTTCCAGAGTTTCCCAGTAATGAAGATTTCTTCTCTCTTCACTCCACTTTTTTGGATCCCTAGGCCAACTTCTTTCTCGTTTCGATAGATGGCAGCGCAATCAAGATGACGATACCCTGCACGCAACGCCGTCTCAACCGCAATTTCAACTTGTCCGGGGGGTGCCTGCCATGTACCAAAGCCAACAGCAGGTATCACTGCTTTGGTGTTGAGAGTGAATGTGCGATTTAGTGCCATGTTTAGGACTTGAACGAGGCAGGGTATCAATAGCAAAGTAAGTGGATAGAACGTTGTATGTACATTCTGTGTTGAAGGGAATTCTAGTAATATATATATACTCTACGTCTCTCGTATCTTGCCATGAGCTAAGAGAGAAGGGCTCAATGAAGAACCCAAAGATTCTGACGTTGTGTACGCAAAGAAGTCACACATCTTCAACTATTGGGCAGAAGGGCTCCACACTACGAGGCATTACTGCACAAACGATGACTAGTATTCTGCACACACCCTGCCAAATGTAGCGGCTTGTGGTTGAGACGTCACTAATGCGTGAGTAAGTTGAAGCGGTTGGTCAGTCGGCGCCCCACCCCCGAATTTAGCGCGTCGAAATCCACCCCCAAATTTAGCGCGTCGCATCCCACGGGCTAACAAACGGTCTGGTGTGTCACTTTGTCCTCGTGACATGTAAGCCCTGGATCCTGCAAGCATTATGACACCCCACCCCTATCCCCCGAAATTAGCGTTCACTATCGATTGTTCACTGACTTTATCGTGATTTCAGAACTAGGGAAGTTTTCCACTGGGCTTCGCTGGTGATTCAAACGTCCACAAGACCCCCGCCCCTAAGTTGAGCTCGATTGAACATGTTGCAAAGGCAGCATTTTTCACGATGCCCTCTCGAAAGCTATACTAGTGTAATAGTTTGGTATTTGTATATCTCGTTAGCTTTTCTTAAGATATTATAGTATTGAACGGATTTCGCACATTAGCACGGGGTACTCATTGTTTTGTGCACCACTCTTTCCATTCGTGACAGTTCTAGACTATCTATGGTATTGTCTCTAAAGAATAGTCCCATCTCCTCCTTCTCGCTACGCAAATTGAACCAGACTGTCAAAGGACCTATCCAGCCCGTGGTTCACTGCTTATTTGCGTTCAATATGAGTAGCCTCGCCAGATTTTCCTGACACTGCTTCTTCCGTGTCCGTGTGAGGTCCAGATTTCCCAAGGAATCCTACATTTCCTTCCTCACCCCCCGTGAACGATGGCTTAACACCGAACAATTCGTCCATTTTCTCAAGCGATACACCTTTCGTCTCCGGGATGAGGAACCAGACAAAGAAAAACATGGAAAAAGAAAATGAGCCAAAGATAAAATAAGTTCCGTACCCACCCTCGCCAGTTGTTATCAGCATGCGTGGGACGGCTTGAGCAACAACAAAGTTGAAGAGCCATTGAGTAGCGGCGGCGAGGGCTACATTCAAGGCGCGAAGACGTGCTGCTGGAATCTCTGAAACGAGAATCCAGCATGCAGGTCCCCAGCCCACCTCAAAGCAAAGCACAAAGAGGAAAATAGCTAGATTTAGGCTGTTAGCGTAACTCTTGCGGCTAGGACGTTTGAGGGATCATACAAACTAGGGCGACATATCCAAATGCAGGAATAGGCTCCCCTTCCACTGGAGGACTGGTAAGAACGTAACAACCAATGATGAACATGAAGATGCCCTGCCCAATAGCCGTCCAGAGGAGGCAGCGCCTTCGCCCAACAGAGTCCGCGACAAATAAAACGAAGAGGATGACGCCAAAAACTTTAACGATTCCATAAACACCAGTGGCAAAGAGACCGTTGGAAGGGCCCTGGATACCTAGGCCGTTGAAGATCGTTGGGGCATAGTAATTGATGGCATTAACACCAGTCATCTGTTGGCATACCATAAGTCCAATGGATATAAGTGCGCGATTGCGATTGGTTGGAATAGTCCACATATCGCGGTGAAGGCCCATAAAAGAGTTGTCCGAGTGAATTTGTTCTTTCTCGAGCTGTTCAGCCATATCCTGAAGCTCCTGGACAACATAGGGGTGATCGGCCGGAAGATTTCGAAGTTGGGACAGGACGGTGGTGGCTGATTCCCAGTTATCTTGTTTAGCGAGATAGCGGGGAGACTCTCCACAGAGGCTGATACCAGCAAACATGAAGACTGCCGCAAGCATCTGAGTAGCGAGAGGTACCTCCCACTGACTATCGCCTTTGCTATGCTTGAGGGACCCAAAATTGACCCAGAAAGACAACATGATACCAATCGTGATATTCAGCTGGTAAAGGCCTGTCAGCGCTCCCCGAATGGATCGAGGTGCGTTCTCAGAGACGTAGAGCGGAGTTAACATAGAGGCTGATCCAACACCGAGACCGGCTAGGAAACGGCCCACGAAGAGAGCGGCCAGATGTCCCAGAGACGCTGTTTGTATCACCACGCCAACAATGGCGATAGAAGCGGAGATAAGTAGAGACGGCTGCAAAGTGATCAGTCTGACTTCTAATCAGATCTCTTCGCGTATTTCTTACCTTTCGACCCCAGCGGTCTGCAATCCAATAGGCAATCAGAGATCCTGCAAAGCATCCCGCCTGGAGCACGGATACAATGTTGCTCGTCACATCAGCGACTTCGCTGTCCGTCTTGTCTGCGAGACCGAACTTTTCTTGGAAACTTGGCATCACCTGTAGAGTTTAGAAGAGGGGACACTTAGGAACATGCAGCCCGTAACGGATAGTTCTGCGTGCCAAACATGATTCGAAGGTTCGGAGAGTAGGATACACTTACCAGAATTCCACCAATAGCACCTATGTCCCAGCCAAACAGCATACCGCCGAAGCAGGCGGATGAAGCCAGAGCCCAAATGCGCCATCCGTATATCTCTTTCGGGTCACTTCAGAAAAGAATCAGCTTCAATGATTGACTAGGAAGAGATGGGGATGAGTTATGTCACCTTTTCATGGATTCATTCTTAATCAGTTTGTCGAGGATCCCCATGGTCAAGTGGAAAGATATGAGAGAAGATTTCGGTGTTCGGTGGTTTTGAATCAAGATCGATTAGAGCAAACCTGTGAGTTTGTGATTGAGAAGAGGGAGGGAAGAACGGAATGCCCTGTGTTTTTGAATGCTGCACAACCCCGCATGTGCGGTAGGACCTAACAAGTCGAACCAAGAATGGCGACCTATGCCGCGCCACTAACGGTTGCAGGATAAGGCGGGTTCTCGACCGCCCCATGGGGTCAACTCGAAATCCCCCCACGGGTCGCGGGACGCTGACGGACCCACAACGCGTGGGGTCGTACTTACCCCACATTGTATTGCGCAGAAATTCAGGGATTTCAGGATCCCCGCATAAACTCATTTTCTTCGTAATTTCGATTAGATTGAATTATTGCCACGCTCGAGACGTAGTGCACACTTAACAGTGCCAGAGCCGAAGTCATGAGATGAGTGTAATTTGGATAAGCTTTTTTTCCGAATCTATAACATTGCCAAGAAGATACTGGACGGAAAGGCTTATCCTCGCCTCAATTGCCTTATCAAGCCACTTTATTGGATAGTTCTGCTAGGGACTCCTTATGGGAAGTCATACATGTCGTAGCAATATGGTCTCGGCAAACCGCCGATTTGCCTTAAAAAAAGCCAAACAAAAATGATAGTATATGGGTTAAAGTGATTTCTCGAACTCCATCAGGGCTGCAAAACCTAAGAGAACCTCACTTGCATATTCTTTTGAAGGAATTGCGCAAGGTTTTCGTGGCGGTCCACCATATCCAAAATAAGATTCCAGGGCAATCTTCAGCGCGATGAAGCCCCCCTTGATAGCGACCCAGTCTCCTTTGGCAATAATCTGCTGAAGGCGTTGGACTTCGGGCACCATTCCATCAGCCTGCATTTGCATAAGTCTGATGCACGCTTTTGGTGCAATGTTTCCTAGCCCGCCGATGATGCCGTGACCCCCGACAGCCATGGTCTGCAGGAAAAAGTCTGCAGATCCCCCAAAAACCAGAAAATTAGGTTC
This sequence comes from Paradendryphiella salina, assembly GCA_900634815.1. Classification (NCBI taxonomy): domain Eukaryota; kingdom Fungi; phylum Ascomycota; class Dothideomycetes; order Pleosporales; family Pleosporaceae; genus Paradendryphiella; species Paradendryphiella salina. The sequence continues at coordinate 33,333 of LR132231.1, read as the reverse complement.
CGCATCCGCTACAATTCGAGCGAGCTTCCCCGTATTTCCACAAGTCAACTTGACACCAACGATGTTCTGATGTTTGGACAGTGCGACAACCGCATCTGAGTCAAGGTCCAAACCACCACAAGCAGCGGGGTAGTTGTAGATGAGGATCGGAATGGGGGACGCATCTGCAACATCTCGAAAATGCTGAAGGGTAAGACTAGTCGTGACGAGTTTTCCGTAGTAGCTGGGAGGCAGCAAAAGCGCAAATTGGCACCCAGAACGAGAAGCCTCTTTGCACAGCAGAATAGTCTCCTGTGTCGACTGAGCCCCACAGCCACTTATGAGCGGCATATCTGATCGACCGATTGAATTCAGGCTTTCCCTTGTGATTTGGTTGATCAGGGTGCGTTCGACATGAGTAAGATGAGCGGCTTCGCCATTACTGCCATGTGTGACTAGGCCGGTTACTCCGGCTTTTGCCAGCCTGATTACGTGTCTTTTTGTTGCCTCGACATCGATTTGTTCGGTGATCGGTTCGAATATTGCTACAGTAGGCACGTAGAAACCTGGGGCCAGTCTTGCGTTGTTTTTAAGAGAAGTATCTTTCTGATTCTGCATTTCCTCGATGGGCTTAGTTGATTTGTTGAGGTATGAGATCGGCATTTTCTGGTTTTGGGTACTCATCGCACTCAATGAATGGTTGCGGTATTGCAAATTTGGAATGGAAAAAGGGTTTCGATTTCTAGCAATGTTGGGAGAGAAAGGCGAGAACGAGAATTGGCTCTAGGATATGTTCTAAAACCTGTTGTCGATGGTTTCCTCTGCCCACAGGCCGACGGCCGCCCACCCGATTCGGCTATGGTTGGGGTAATGCTTGCCAAGCCGTGCAGTAAATCTTGCACGGTCTAGGCACTAGCCTGTCACGAACCCCCAATTTTAGCCTGGGGCAATGACGGGTCAGTGAGCATGGTATCGTACATTTTCGGCCTCGTTATTTGTCATAGCGCGGAGACCACATGTTTCAGTCAGCCTATACCTCGGCACGTTGTATCCTTGAAGATACTGGGATGGCAACCAACCTTGACTAAGTCTGAGTGGCGCTCTTGGCAGACTGCTAATTTTGGGGGAATTAAGCTTGTGATAGACTCATGAAAGATAGCTTTTTTTTACGTCAATCAGGAAACGATGCTGTTATCAACCAATGAATACTTTTTTGAGTCCAACCATCATATACAAAGCAGTAGGCAAAGCCGAAAACGAAATTCGCATTTCAAAAATACACATGGTAGAGGCTTCTTCGCAACACAATGTCATGTAAGAGTACGCACGAGGGGGTTATCTACTTGTTCCGCTAATGCGTTTCCAGCAAAACACTTCAGCAACGATCCTGCGGCCTTGGTTGCTGGGGCATTGAAAGCACTCCCCCGTATCAATCCTGCGGTGGCCATCGATGCAACGCAGAAGGTTGTTTATATCAAACAAGCGAAGAGCTCGCAAGTATCCGTTATATCAGGTGGTGGAAGTGGTCATGAGCCATCATTTGGATCATTAGTGGGCCATGGATTCCTAAGTGGCGCTGTGATTGGCTCAATCTTTGCCAGCCCCTCAGCTGAACAGATCCAGCATTGCTTACTAGAATGTGTCGATTCGCTGAAAGGAATAATGATCATCATTATGAACTACACCGGAGACGTCATGCATTTTGGAATGGCGCTGGAGCATGCCAAGGCAAGAGGAATTGAAGTTGACATGTTAGTTGTTGGTGATGACGTGGGTGTGGGACGAGCTCGTAGCGGAAGGGTTGGAAGGAGAGGCATCGCTGGCACGGTATTGGTGCAGAAAATCGCCGGTGCCGCTGCTGCAACAGGGTATGATATTTGCAGACTGACCATCATGAGCTCACCGCTAACAAAACATAACGCAGAGCTTCACTTCTCGAGGTTTCAGGAGTGGCGAGACTTGTCTCTTCTAATCTAGTATCTGTGGGAGCATCTTTGTCTCACGTCCATGTCCCTGGTCGATCGACGTTGACAGGTGATCTTGGCGAGAGCAATGAAGTTGAGATCGGGATGGGTATTCACAACGAGGAAGGCCCCAAAAGAGTCCCAAACAATCTCACAGATCTCATTCACGGAATGCTCGCTCAGCTTCTCGACACGACGGACTCCGATAGGGCATATATCGATATTAAATCCTCGGATGCAGTCGTACTTCTCATCAATAACCTGGGAGGTTTGAGTGTCTTGGAAATCAGTTATATTGCTGAGGAAGTATGTTCTCATCTGTTTTCCGGATACTCACTCAAGCCGGTACGGATATATGTTGGGACGTTCATGTCTAGTCTGAATGGCTTGGGTTTCAGCATTTCACTGCTCAAAGTGGCTGATACAGGCCTGGGGCCTGGGAAATCAATGGTCGAATTATTGGACGCAGCTTCAGATGTGAGTGGCTGGTGTAGCCCAGTCCAAGCGGTCTCCGCCGTGTCCCCTTCAGAGGCTCAACGACAAGTATCAAGACAGACCATTCAGCAGTCGAAAACAAGCAAGCTACTTCGTAAGTTCCCTCAGTACAATTCGTGTTCCATCATGTGCTAACAGTTTAGTAGTGGATGGCGAACAGTTTACAAAAGTTCTGAAATCAGGCCTAGAAACACTCGTATCTGCCGAGCCGGAAATCACAAAATTCGATACCATGGTTGGAGATGGCGACTGTGGACTATGCCTTAAGAACGGAGCACAAGCCATTCTTTTGGAGATGGAAAAGGAGCAAGCCTGGGATAACGCCGTTGAGGCTCTAGGCAAGATTGCGCAGGTTGTAGGGTCAAATATGGATGGGACGTCAGGCGCGATCTACGGCATATTTCTCAACTCGTTAACCCGAAGCCTTTCTGATCGAGCTCCGTTGGACCAGACTACTTTGACGCCTAGATTATGGGCAGAGGCTTTGGAAGACGCATTGGAATCCCTGAGCAAGTATACACCGGCTAGACCGGGAGACCGCACCCTTATAGATGCACTGGACCCTTTCGTAAAGACCATGGTCAAGACTCAGGACTTCTCAAGTGCGGTAGCTGCAGCCAAAGAAGGATGCGAGAAAACAAAAGGGATGAGAGCAAGCTTAGGACGCTCGGTATACGTTGGGGGAGACGGCTGGAAGTTCTGTCCTGATCCAGGTGCTTACGGCTTGGTCAGTCTATTGTCGGGCATGCAAATAGTTTCCTAGGGGACGAAGAATGTGGAGCCTGAGTCAGGTTTCACAATAAACATGTCAATAATTTCTACATTGAGTATCACCTTTTCCCGAATCCTTGATGGAAAGATGACAGTGAATATCGGCCGAAGTATCAAAAACGTGATAAGTATTTAGCTCTTTCCTCGCTACTCACGCACCATATCAAACTAGGGATAGACTGCGAAGATCGAACTTTTTGTGGCAACAAACCTTGCTTCATTGCAGATTTAATTCGGCGCTTGGATATATAGTAATTAGTGGGCTCAACCCCTCCTACCTACCTAGGTAAGTAGCGGGGAAATTAGGGTAGATAGGAACTAATGCGTTTGTGGCTAGGAAACCTTTCTCCGACCTATGACCACAATTTGTGAATGCTCACCACATGTTGTGCTAAAGAAGAGGTTTCTTTCCTTGTCACCCCCACTGATTCGAGTAACCCACGTGGGGCGTGCGTTATGTTTCTAGAACAAACGGTAAAACCCCGCCCCCACTTAGGCGTTGAACTCACGTGGGGTAATGCGTCATGCTACCAAAATACACGGTATAAGCACGCCCCCCAATAAACAATATATTCTAGCCATGACCCCATTATGTAGAGAAAAGATATATATAGTCATAGATCTGTGTCGCACACTTGAGCTTTGATCCTTGATCCTTTCATTACTATGCCCACAAAGTTGAACACGCGTACTAATCGGAACTCCGAGAGAAGATATAGATGCTCGTTTCATGGCTGTGGGAAGTCGTACTCCCGAGCAGAACATCTGTTAGTTTGTCCCTTCATGTCAAACATATGCGTTGGCGTGCTTGTTAATCAGTAATCGCATAGAAATCGCCACCAACTGAATCATAGGAGGGAAGCAATCTATAAATGCGATGTGCCAGGTTGTTGCCGCAGGTTCTACCGAGAGGACTTATATAACCTTCACCGTGATCGTCACATGAGGGAATTTCTCGAGTATCGAATAGCATCAGGGTGCAAGGTCACCGATCGAGGCGTATGATACATAATTACTTCCGATTAGAATTCGGAGTGAATAATATTTGCAGCAGATATACCCACAATCGGTAGATCGATGGCTCCCCACTACGAACACAGTATCGGATCATTACAACGGAGCCCATACTTTGAATCAAGGTTTGGAGTACATGAGCGAGCCTTGTTACACAAATGCCTTTTTGTCGCCGAATCAACCTTTCCAAACAGCTGATCTAGTGCCGCTTGGAACAAACTGTGCTGAGATGATCATGGCTTCCGAAGGAAAAGATGACGGTCCTGGTATATCCCAACAACAACAGATATCAGATGTTGAGCCCTGGCGAAACGACGAACTAGCACCATTCAAAACCTCTAGTCTCGACTTTGATGATAACTTTCGGTACCCACTTGTAATCCCCGACAATTTCATTCAATTCCTCTTCAATGAAGACGGAATCAGTACCACTCTAGGTGAAGGATACCTGGATTTTGGACTGGAGAACGTTACATAGTAAGCCAGTTATTTTATCCAACAGCTGTCAATACCTGACGACTGTCGCCGAGAGGAAAACGACAAAAGTTGTTGCTAACGAATACAGCCATGACTGCAGTGTCCCCGATCCTGCCAATGAGGAAATGCAAATGCCTGGAGAAATCGAAAAGCCTAATGTCTCAGCGCTGGAAATGTGTTTTGAGCCCGCGGACGATTCTTCCCTTCGTTCATTCCACAACCTTTCGGAGGAGAAAAGCCAAGACATATGGAATCTCGTACGATCCAGGCTCGTTGGCAGCGAAGATTCCGTCCCATCAAGTTTGGCGAACGATATTCTAGAAGGGGAATGGTCTCGCGATACCCACCCTCTGAGTCAAAACATGATGCAACAATACGTCAACAGCTACTGGGAGAATTTCCATCGCCATTTTCCGATATGTAAGTCATGCCTACGAGATAAGAGATAGGCATCAGTAACCGAAACCCATAGTGCACTCTGCCTCCTTTGACCCCGAAAAAACGCCCAATGTGCTTTTGATCTCCATGATGATCATTGGAGCCTCTTGCTTCGAACAATCGCAAGATCGAGCCGTACCAAGCTTCTCGCTCGATGTTTCGCATTTCCTCGCATCCCATTTGAGATGGGAGATCTTTCGCATCATGCATACGGAAACAGAAGCTTTGTGGATTTATCAAGCCCTGGTCCTGTTGGAACTCTACGAAAAGATGTTTTCTTCGAGAAACCTGCATCAACGTGCGCATATTCATCACGCCACAACCATCACTATGATGCGTAGGGGCAACTTCCTACCTACAAAGTCTCCCTTGGATACTCCACGTCCTTGTGAACGAGAACAAGCTATTCATGGAAGTTCAAATACAAACTTGGGGGACCTCTGGTGGGAAGAGTGGATACGAAGCGAAGGTTCTCGAAGAATCGCTTTTGCCGCCTTCATGGTTGATGCCATGGATGCAGCTATGTTTGGACACACGATGGCTCTAACTACCCATGAGCTTCGTCAGATTCTGCCGTGTGCTGATGCTTTATGGACGGCAACAAGTGGAAGTGAAGTCCGACATCTTGAAGCAAAGCTCCGGTCAGATGGTTCGCAACCTATCTCTTTTCTAGGAGGCCTTCGGAAAACGATACTTGGACAGGACGTCTGTACAGATGCTTTTGGAAAATCCATCTTGTTTTGTGGCCTGTTGAGTGTCAACTGGCATATGCAACAAAGGGACATGCAGTTGAGTTCTCTCAACATTGCGTCATACCACAAGGCAAACGCATTCGAGTGGCGCACATCAATCTCAAGAGCTTTCGATCTTTGGAAGGACTCTTGCGATAAGAGCAGCCAAGGGGTAGTGGATGATAAGCTTCCTTCATGGCAAGACTCAGATTTCGTGCTCGGCGGTACATCCACGCTTTACCACCTGGCCCAGATCACTGCAGACACTGATATCGTTGAGTGCCAGATCTTTGCAGGCGCAAAGCGAGTTCTGAGTCGAACCATTGGATCTCGAGAAATAGAGATCACTAAAAGGAAAATCCGCACTGTTTGGGCGCCGTCTGTTGAGGCTCGAACTGCCACATTCTACGCATTGCGGTTCCTTTGTCTGACCTTCCGGAGGGCGGATGGAGGCTGCGGTACTGACCGTGCCTCTGTCATACATTTTGCGACAAGTCCCAGTATCCTACCTGTACAGCGTTGGGTGCTGTACGCATCTGCCCTCGTTCTGTGGTCCTACACATACGTTATTGACGGACCTTGCAGAGTCAGTTCCTCGTCAGAAGTAGATTTTGACGAGCAGATTCGGGCTATGAATGTGTTTCTAGAAAGGGTTGAGTCTATCAAAACACCCAAAGACATACTTTTCTATCGCCTTAGCAGCTGTACTAGTGTTCTGCGAGTATTATGCCACGTCTTTCGGATGGGATCCTGGGAGCTTCTATCCGAAGGAGCAGACCTACTTACAAGCTGTATTAAACAAATTGACATGTAACGGGACACGCATTGTAGCGCATAATTGATTCTTTAATTTATATCGTTCTACAGTATGAACCGCGAACCTATAAGGTACGTTATTTAACGTAGTGGATCCTTAATCTACAAGTAACTATGCCTATCTAGACCAGAGAGCTTCTGCCCATACATGATCGAGAATTGAAGACCGCTTAGCTATTGTCCATGTTTGTGCAAGTGAGCCAACTTGCAGATCATTCGGACTAATACCAACCAACTCCTTCCATCCGCCCATTACCAAGACTAGTAAATTCTCGGGGATATCATCAACTTCGAAAGGAAACTAAAGGTCACATCAATGGCTCTAGATCATTGCGTCAAGACACTAGAGCCATGCATTCGTGGTGTGCATACTTGTGCCTGACCTCGACGTCTGACCGAACTCATTTCTTGCCCAGCTTGTTCAACAGGTCTTTGCCCTTGCCAAGCAATCCCTTTCCAGCACCATCCTCGTCGCGCTTGGCTTCCTCACTCTCGCGCTTAGCCTCTACGCTCTCGCGCTGTGTCGATGGTTTATCGTCGATGATGTTGGCTGCGCCTCCTCGACCGTAGTGCTTGGGGCCCTGGGGCTCTGGCTGCGGGGCGCTCTCCACGTCTTGGGCGGCGCGCGCGATGTCAGGACGCTCTGGATTGTTGCGTGCCATATTGCCGGTTCCGCCCCTGCCAGTGGTATATGTGTTTGATTTGAGCGTTGGAGTGACGAGATCCTCTGGCTTCGGGTAGTTTGTAGGGTCATCTTTCGTAATGTTGCCTGGCAGAGTCAGTACAGCCAACAAAAATGCCTCCATGTCGCAGCCGGCAATTGGTAGGCGACGAAGCTTGAACACTCAAGACAGCTCAGGGCACCTTCGCCATTGAGCGCGCTGCGAAAGTCTTTAGGCTCCACCAAGCTAACGCTGAAGATTGGGCCCAGAAAATCAAAAAGGCGAACAACTTACCAGCACCTCCGCGCCCGTGTGAGGCCACGCGCTGGTAATCCGTCGGTCGAGTAGTCATGTTTGAGGATTTTGTGTCCAGAAACGGTTTGTGGAGCGAGAGTGTCGCAAAGCTACTCTTGTCGCAGTCGTGTCCGTTTGCGCAAACGATCGTCACGTCGCGATGGTCACTCGGTAGCAATTCGAGGAAGGAAAAGAAATTCAGCAAAAGCCCAAGTGATGGCGCGATCACGGTCACACAGCGCTTCTTATATTGACAGTGCTCTTGGCTCTTTCGCGAGCAGTAAGCCGGGCGCAAAAGTCAAGCCTTTTCAAGGGCCATGCCCCGTTTTGGGCCAGAGAAATCGTCTCTTTCTTGACCACCATCGTCATTGGCACCAGTAGGCTGCTCGCGTCTGGCCACGAACGCGCCAATGGTGCTCAATTCGCGTAACTTGGCAGCGCTGTGCCCTCTGAGCCGTGAAAACTCCATCATGTGCGCGTGCGTGGCTCTGTTTTTGGGTTTCTGTGACTAAATTTTAGTTCCATGGGGCGGGGTCGACGAACCTGGCGCTATGGCGAGAGAACATCTTCTTTACGCATCAAGCGAGAGTGATTCAAGTGCCTGTGGAGGGAGGAATGTTTGTTTTATGAGAGATGTCCGGAATCAATTGGGGGCTTGAAGGCGACGCACCACAGGCGCAATCTGCGACCATTTCCATACGGAGGGAAGCAGCAAGCATTTGGGTGCAATGCCGTTATCTATGCCAAGGCTGTAGGCGGCAGCGTGGGGTAGGCACGGGATCAGCGAACGCTACCATTTCTGCTCTCTCAACCCTCAACCCTCAGCAGCTGCGTCGCGCAACGACGGCTTGCATTTGGCTCTTCTTTGGGAGCATACTTTTTTTTTTGCTGTTATAGTCTCGATGTTTCACTTTCGCTTGCAGTCGCGTATCTTAAGCTTCAATGTCTTGTATTGTTCTAGCTATACGCTAAACTCTCTCTCTCTGAAGGCTTGCTCTATAATACCGAATCCCGTAAAGTAGAAAAGAGAACCGAACTTCACGAGATTGCCAAGTAAGCGACTAGATACTCGTAAAGCCGGTTTTCATGGTACGCCGTCGCCCGCCCTCCATAACAACGCCGTCTATATGCCTTTGGAAAGATCACCCCAAATGTCCAAACATGCTACTATATCATTGCTACCAAAAGGGAATTAACAGAAGGCCAAGCGCCAAAGATGCAGATAAGTGTACAAGGTGGTATGACAGGTCGGTATCGAAGTCTGGATGTCCGAGAAGCAAGGGGCGGGTCGTGGTACGAAGCCAAAGCCGAAAAGAGTGCGTGAGTTGTTGGTGTGGGAATCCTTCATGCTAGTCCAACGCTGCTCGAAGATGGATGAGAGTCTGATGGAGTCGGAGTATCCAGGTGTATGAAGCACCGGAGATTTGGGCTAGGTTGTGTTAGTTGGGAGCTTAAGAGGATAGAAAGCTACACATACTGAGATTGCTAGATTGCTAATTAACCTCCGTCGCGAGGTTGAGGCTCGTCCCCAGCCATGGAGAACAGCATTGATGAAGATTGTGTTGATCGGGCGCTCGGGTTTGGTGCTCCTCCGTCGCGAGGTTGGGGGTCGCCGTAGGAGAGGAAGATGTTCTGGGTGGAGACTCGCATTGTGCTGGTGTAGTGGTGGTATATGTGTTGCGGTGTGGGTCTCAATTGACGAGGTGGCTGATGGCTTGAGGGCTATGGAAAGTAAAAGATATGTAGGCAGACTTCAAAGTTGTATTGTGATGAATTGGTAACACTTCTGAGAGACGTAGAAATATGTAAGTTTAACTATCCTGAGGCCTGTCATAGAGCCTCAATTCTCCCCAAGACCAGGCGATAGCTGCCTTCTTCCAGGCTGTGACGCAGAGAGGTAGAGATGAGTCCGTTCCGGTCATTCAACCCCAGGTCAAAACGACAATGGACTGCGCCTTGAGCCAGTGCACTGTACGCTCATTGGGTACGACGGCTACGATCAGGCTGCCTTGGCTTCTAGCGTCCTTCTGGAAGACTAGAGTACCCGGGGTGAATCCTTTAGCTTACCGCCCTTCTTGCGCGAAGCCACGGTGTTGAAGGCATATCGTAGGCTAAGGCAATAATTGCAGGCAGAAGGGCGACCGGTGGGGCCTGTGAATGGCGAACCGACGTTCGCTGCCTAGGGCTGGTGAAGGTCGTGACCACATGCGCTGCACAGCCGCACACGAGCCACAGAGCCCTGCACGCACGGCGCACTCAAGGCACTCCAGGAAAACGAATTCGTCGATAAGTAATGGCCCCAAGTCCTCCAAAATGCCTTGCACTGAGCATCGATGACTCCAATACTAGCCTCTCTCACCGGCCTAAACACAGCCCGTGGTGGCATTTTTCGAATTGGTCGATACGGTGCTGCGCCTCGAAGTCAACTCTTGTCGATTGTGCATCCTGGACGGCTGGGTAGCGCGGTGGAATGGGGCCAGGGGAACGATTGCCGGGTAGCGAAGCTATTGCGATATTGTTGCACTGCAATATGCGGGAAAGCAGATGTTGGCCGTGGTGTGGAATGCGAGATCGGTTTCCGAGACAACATGTATGGTGCGCGTGGTGAGATGGAAAGGACTTGGTGGAGTTGATTGGATGGGCGCAGCCATCCATTCATTTTTCCGAATAGGGCATTGGTTTTCCTGTTTCAGGTCAGCGATCGAACTCGATTACTTTTGACTGGGTCAAGACTCACTGCCACCATCAAGAGGGTTATCACCGCCGGGAGTCTTGGGCTTGTTCATAGCGAGGACCATATTGTCGGAGTATGTTGTGATAGAAGGTATCGATGGGGCGGTGTTCAGTTTGGGGGGTGGGCTTATGAGTGGGTAATAGTGAGACTTTGTCTGAGACTTTAAGATTCACACAGGCGACTTTGTAGAGTAGCGGTGCAACGGAAGTGTCAGTACTTGTGACAGTGGACCGATACTCGGGACATATATATTTAACTTCTGAAGTCATGGTCCTTCAGCCTCTCCATGTACTGACGTCTACCCTGGCCGTGTCTTCCATGATCCATGGGGCAACGGACGGGCCAGAAGGGCACCCAGTAAGTACGTGGCCCTTTCGGCACGAATGTCGAGCACAGCTGGCGCGAAGTGAAGCAGTTGCACATTGCTTTCTCTGGGATGACTCTTGGACGGTGACTGAAAGGGGATGGGACGAGACAGAGCTGTCAACCCCACTCTTGGTCGTGAAACAGCCAATCGTGGATGTGCCTGATGGACCCGGTGTCTCAAAGGGTCATCGACAAGACTGGCATCCGTGCCTGATAACAGAAGCCGTCGCGCGTCTGTGAGGAAGGCTCTAGGGGGGCTAGAAGCTGACTTGGGGGAGCCATTCGTTGCTTCACTCTGCCTATTGGCTTGCAGCACCCCAGGGGAGTCATGGGTTACGACACAAATGGCCCAGCAACATCCTGTCGCGAGCTGTTTCTAGACGCCTTCTGTGTGCTTCGCCGCACAGCCATCATGCCGTCATAGGGCCAGGGCGTCGCCGCGTCTCATGCCATTCGCGATCCACCGGGGTTCCGGAGCCGCATGCGCTGGCCACACAAGGTCACGAGAGTCTTGGATATGGCTCGTTAAACACGCTGTCACGTTGCGGCGAGCCACGCTGCCCAGTCCACGCTCGGTCTAGGTCGGTCGGCCCGCCTCCTCAGCGATGCAGGTACAGACGATGCAAGGTGGTGGGTGCTGCGGCGGATATCGTCTTGAAACCTTCCGTCCACCTGCGAGCCAGGGTTTTATTCGCAAAAGGGATGACAGTTTTCGCCGTCATTGCGCCCGTGTCCGAAACTGGGAAGTCTGCGCGGCATTTGCGGTCGTGCCCTCTTCGTCGTGCCCGGCTGCGCCCCCGTGCCCTTCCGAGAGATCAACATTGGAAGTTAGTGCTCAGCGTCATGTAGGCACAATGTTGGAATAGCCCTGCGATTCGCCCTACACTGCCTCTTGCGGGACTTGCGGGAAGCAAAAGGACGTTGATGCTCAGCCTTTGCCTGCTGAGGGATCTCGCCGCCTTCGGCCAACGCCGCCAGGACGGGCTCGACCGGTCCTCCAAGGTCCTCCAATGCTTGCCAATCAGCATTGATTGCGCACACAAATGGACATAGGGCTTCGCTCGCCTCATCCCATAATAGCATCGTCAGCCTACCAAACAATCATGACTACGAATGGGCTTGGCTGAGGAGATTCTTGGTTGATTTGAAGCACTTCAAACTCAGCGACAGGCAGATTGGCTACAACTGATGCCTTGCGTTGTGCTCGCTCATGCGAAAGCTGAACAGTGCGAGCCTCCGTGTCTGTCCCCAAGACGCTCATTTCGTTGTCAGGGGCAGACTATTGTCTAGAATCGCAGAGGTTTAGAGCAAGACATCCATATTGCATATACATTACCTTTGCATCACGATGTCTGTATAAACCCATACACTCTCCCGTTGCTAGATTGCGAGGCCGAGCTTCCAATGTGAACACATTCTTGTATTCTTGCATATCCTGCGACACGCAAGGTGGCCTTTTTCGATCGGCATGCAGTCAGGCTCCTCCTCGGCCAAACCGAAGAGTTCAACATTACTTCTTCGATTCACGCGTGGTAATGGTGAGGATGAGGGTGTGTTGTAATGTGCCTATGATGGCGTGGGGTGGGAATCGATCTTCGGGGAAAATCCTCGATCGACGCGTTCCTCAGAAGCAGACATAGAAATTGCTTTTGCCGGAAACACTGCCCATCCCTGAGCTCCTCCGTGTGATGTCGTCAATAGACGGGCTCTAGCCGCGGGGCGATCATTCTTGTGCCATGTCGGATCTACGAGATCCTGCCGCCGGCCGCCAGCCGCCAGCCGCCAACGGTTACTGCTCCACCTTAGCTGCGAACAGCACTCGCCCCGCGACAGCCACGCGACGCTTCGCTGGACTCTGGTGATGGGAAAGACATTCTTTGAACAACCATAGATCGAAACCTCTCCAAGTACCTAGATCATGGCTACGAAATCCAACTTCAAGCGGGCGGTGTCCCAGTCGCAGCCTTCCATCATGGCGTCGCTGCGCACCACGCAGCTGGTGGGCGATTCCAAGGCTGTATTACCTGCAGGTAGGGACTGAACCATGTATAGGATCGCGTAGCTGACTACTGTCTGCAGAGCTCATCAACGCTATCCTCGACTATATGCCCGTCGCCGACATGTTCAGCTTCGCCCGCACCTCGAAACGCATGCGAGAAATGGTATATGACGACACAAGGTGGCAGCAAAGGCTGAGGAGTATGGGCTGTTGGAATGAGGTTGAGGCCAAGCAGAGATTTGATGAGACCATGCGAAAAAAGCTGGAGGCACAAAGAGCAGAAGATGCACGTAGAGCTGGTGTTGCACTAAACGCCAGCACCAACGATATACCACCTGGAGGCGATCCTGTCGGAAAGACCAGCATGACGCTGTTTGACGCCACCATAGAGGAGGATATGCTACGGAGTTCGCAAGAACACCAAAGCCGCCCACCGGCTACCACACTGGATAAAGGCTTCAATGATATGACCCTGTCAGCTTCCGGAACACTTGCCCCAAGCTCCTACTCCATCGACCCCCATGCAGCTTTAAAGGTCTTGGCGAATGTGCGTTCTATTCGAGGTATGGCACGACAGGAGTACGGTAAAGTGTACGGAGCACTTGCCCCATTCTACTACGATATGGAGAGATCTAGAAGCCATACGGACCCTATTTTATTCCGTACGTACCGCGACCCCGAACAACAAGCGCAAATGCTGGCCCAACTGAAAGTGTTTGCAAAGAGCGATTATGCGCAAGGCTGGGGTCAGCGGGAGGAAAAGCTAGACACAATGACTGGCATCTTCGAGAATGCTGTACTTCGCGAATTCGAGACGGGATACGCAGAGAAAGATTTTGACGGCCGCATGAAGCGATTTGCAACAGTTTTGGTAGCTCTGAACGGCGGAGCGGCATGTTTAGACTCTTTCATCTACCATCACCCTTTAATGTTGGAGAAGGAGAAGCTTGGGGATCCATCAGACTGTCTGCGGAATGACAGTGTATCGTTGGAGCCTTCACACAATTTCTTTAAGGGGTTGGCCATGGCACTCAATGAAGAAGCGGCTCTTATCGATCGTGTTTTCCCACCCACAGTCGACGTTCTACAGACATTTTTGGAGCGCGTTGCGGATGACGTCATCGCCGAGTACCTCACTACGCTTTTTGACGAAGCTCACGACGTCAGCATCGAAGCTTACCTGAAAGCCGTAGCGGCCGTATTCGAGCAAGCGCTCCAACTCGCAATATCTTTACACCCCACAAAAGCCTCCAAGTCAGACTTCAAAGATGAGGCGATACGCATTATAACCCGGTGTTTTGAACAGCATGTCGATCTCTACCTGCAGGAGGAGCTGGATTTCTTCAAACAAAAGTCTGCCGCCGAGGTTGACCTCTGGGAAAAGCGACTGATAGAAGAAGAGCAGACTACTGAAACTCATTACATGGCGAACGTCAACAGGAAAGCTGTAAAGCAGGATTTCCTTTCGTCTTTCAAAAAGGTAGTCATGATGCCTGTCAATGTGCTACCCACTATTGGCGGCTCGGGGGTTAGCAAGCCTACTGAGACCGCAGCTGGCGCCAACAGAAGTAGTACATGGGAGCCATCATCGAGATCTGGCACTCCAGGCCCTGGTGACCGGTCTTGGACCCCACGGATTGAAGCCCCAACAACCGAACTTGCCGCGAAAGCAGCTATCATGAATTCGCGACTGGAAGGCATCAGATCGCTTTTCAGCATTGAAGTTGCCCTCAATCTAACGCACATGGCAAAGTCTGGCCTGGAACGTGCAGCGCGGTTCGTTCGGCTTGGTGGCCAATCTGGTGAAGAAGCAAAAGAGCAATCCGAACAGATCTTTATCAACCTTGTTCAGATCCTCGGTAATCGCCATATGAAGTTGGGATTTGACAAGGCCGTGAACCACCTGGCCGACTACAAGCCGAGAGAAGTGGCAGATCATAGCAAAGCAGGCGTTGCGCCACTCGTAGCTTTCTTGGAACTCGTCAACGTAGGAGACTTGATACAGCAGATGGTTGAAGTCTTCTACCTTCAGGAGCTGGTAGCTGCTAATCTCACTGATCGAGATGATTTTCTCAGTCTGGCAGCAAAGGAGAAGAAGCGATTCGAGGCAATGTTGGATGAGCGGGTGGCGGCCGGTCTCAACAAAGGTATCGACGTGCTGATGGACGAAGTCGAGTATCTTTGCGGTACGACGCAGGTCCCATCGGATTTTAACCCTCCCATTGGACCTGATGGCGTGGCAGAGATATCCGACATTGGGCCCAGCCAGACGGCCACAAAGATTGTGGAAGTAGTGTCGTCGCATACAAGTATGCTTATTGGCAGCACAGACAAGAATGTCCTGGATGTGTTTAACCAGGAAGTAGGGGTGCGCCTGTTCACTGCTCTTTGCAAACACTTGAAACGCCAAAGGATCAGTGTGGACGGCGCCATAAAGCTAATCAGGTATGACGTCTGCCTGTGCAGATGGTATGATCTCGGCTAATACTTGCAGCGACATGAATGCATACAACGCCTACATTGTATCTCTCCGCAACAAGCCACTCATGCAGTACTTTGCCGCATTGCGCGAGTTATCGCAAATATACCTTATTGATGCGAAGCAAGCCAAAGAGATAGCCACGATTATTGCAGACACGGATCGGTATCACGGCATTTTCCGAGCAGAGGAAGTGTACGAATTTGCAGAGAGGAGGGCGGATTGGTATCAGATAAAGAGCGCCGTAGAGAAGCAGATGTACGGTGTTGGGTGCTTGGTCATGTGAAGGCTTGGCCTGAAAGGGACGCAAAACGAGGCTGTCTGGTGGCATCCGTTAGCATAGACTACCGTTTTCGGACGAAGATGCAGTCTGCCCATGGTGCAGGTGATGCGTCGGACAAGCCGAATCGAACTCCTTTTTGACGTCTGCACGTATCCAAAGTCCGTCATACCAAGTGCAATTGGCTAGAAGATGTGTCAGACGGGTTCGTTTGTCTTGCCTGATATGATCAAGTTGTTCTGACGATTCATGGTTCCCCAGCCTCCTCCCATGGTCGGGCCGTACCTGAACTAGATGGCGCCCGTGCATCTACATGCTCACACCTCATCGCGCATGCTTCAATGCTCGCTATCCTTGCAGTGCCTGTCTCTACACCCTGCAACTCTTCGCGACTGCGCGTGACTCGTGTTTCCGCTTTCCCATCCATTCAAGCTGCCTTTATAACAACAACCTGAACTGCCACCAGCTTTCCTGGACTGGACCCCGCTTCGAGTCGGCACTACCGCATTCAGGCCTCCGAACTGTGCGGCTGCACGTTCGCCGCTGTCTCGCACCTGTTTCCGAGTCTGGACCGCGCCAACAATTGTTGGGTGTTGGATGAGAGACTGGAAACACTCCCGCTTCACGCGACGCTTTGCGTGTGTCTTCTGCGCCTGTTGCGCTTGCTTCCCTTCTCCTAACGCTTTGGTTCCTGGTACATAGCTACTGCGCAACTCATAGCTTCACCACAGTCGCGCTGCCATAGTTGGTACATTTATATAACGCTGTCGCGGCGACCAGCCTCTTGATTGCAGCAAGCAAATTTCCTACCCAATATCGCAGCCATGTCAGGTAAGCACCCTCTGCAAACACATCACGCGTATATCCATATATTGACGCGACGGAGCAGAACCACTCCCCGCCGAGATTGAGGCCTCCTACTCCATCATCATCGACGAAATTCTGCGAGCGAGCGACATAAACACCATCT
The DNA here is from genome assembly GCA_900634815.1 of Paradendryphiella salina. Taxonomy (NCBI): domain Eukaryota; kingdom Fungi; phylum Ascomycota; class Dothideomycetes; order Pleosporales; family Pleosporaceae; genus Paradendryphiella; species Paradendryphiella salina. The sequence continues at coordinate 16,864 of LR132231.1, read as the reverse complement.
CTGCGAAGCGCATACGAAAGGGTCTGCAGGAACGAGTCGACAATGACCTGTCGCAGCAAAAGGTTGGAAGCACAAACAGAACCGGGAGGCATAAACTGACATGTCCAAAAAGGATCAAATCACAACGCTCATTATGCAGCGCTTCGACAAGTTCAACAGCGAGCAAAACGGCGGCTCCGACGTCTCAGAACCCATACCCACGGCCGAGAATGGCGCGAAAACGTCGAATGGCGATACCTCAGACATGTCCAATCGCAAGCGATCACCGCCCGATGACGAGTCTGCGCTGTCGGAGCTTGAGGACATTCCGCCGCCCAAGAAGAAGACGAAGAAGAAGACCAAAACAAAAGACGAGGACGATGATGCAGCTTTCGCGGCGCGGCTGCAGGCTGAGGAAAATGCGCGCATGGGCCGAGCAACACGCGGTGGGAACACAAAGCGGAAAGCGCCCGCGCCCAAAAAGAAGACGAAGAAGAAGAGCGCAAATCGGGTCAAAGACGACGATGACAGCGATCTTGGCTCAGGCAGTGGAGGAGAGAAGAAGAGCCCGAGCCGGAAAGGAGGCTTCCACGTAAGTCTTGCAGCGTCTCTGCAATTTCCTCGTACAAGACAGTTAATACGTGCTGTTAGAAACCCATGGCCCTCTCCCCAGCTCTCTCCGAACTCCTCGGCGAAATACAACTCTCACGGCCCCAGACGGTCAAGAAGATCTGGGAATACGTCAAAACGCACGACCTGCAAGACCCCAGCGATAAACGCCAGATCAGATGCGACGACGCTATGCGCGCGGTTTTCAAGCAAGACCGCGTTCATATGTTCACTATGAATAAGATTCTCAATCAGAACCTGTATGCTGTGGACGAGGTTGTGAACTAGCTGTAATAGTTGGTTTACTATACCCATTCCCCTTTTGTTCCGGTCAGAGTGCATGCTAGATTTGCATCATCTGCAATCACAGCGCTCTTTCGCACACACGGCGTACTCGCACTGCGAAAAAAAGGAAAAAAGAATGGGAGATTTACACACAGACACAATTTTTGCATACCTCCTTTTTTGCCTTTTTTTTTTCCTCTTCTTTTGACGACCATCTCACGATTCGACAGAATCCGTTCAGCCTTGTCTCTTATAAAACGACCATCATCTCTTACCCGTTTTTTTTTTCATCGTTATCCCCTGTCCGTGTTTTCTTGGATTCTTTAGCAACATGGTGTTTGGTCAGTCAGTCCGTTAGTCAGCACTTAGCGTTTTCCAAGGTCTCTTTGCCATCGTTTCTTTCCTACCTTTATATATGCATACGAGAGAGAGTATAAAAAGGGTGTCCTGGTAGTAGCATGTGTAAGGAAGGATGGAAGGCTGGCAACAACGGTAGTGAGTCAGTACGACTACTTGAAGCACTGTTCTTCGTGCGTCATGACGTCGGCTTCCATCACTTCTAATGAATTCATTTATCCAAATGGGCTTGTGTGTGTGTGTGTGTGTTAAGATGGAGATCTTGGTTGTTTACGGTTATTGTTGTCGTTGTGAGCTTATGCATATATACATATCCTTGTAGCCACTTCGCAAAGAGGAGCGAATGCAAATTAGCATGATGTGTAAGTTATGTATGATTATGCATAAAATACATTCTGTACCAAGAACAAAAACAGGCACGAGTATTCCCAAGACAAGATATCAATGTGTAAGGAAGAAAAAAAAAGAGGTATCTAATACCGCAAAACTCCATGACCCGATAATCCAAGAAAAAAAAACAGGATTACACATTTGATGACGAGAGGACAGTGTCCCTCATCTAGCTACCCGTCTCTTGGCTTCCTACACAGACTCCTAAAAGCCTTCGGGAAGCTGAAACTGAAAGTTATCGTCATCTTCATCGAGCGGATCCTTAGCACGAAGCTGGGTGTTGAAGCTATTGGTCCAAACATCGTCGTCATCGTCATCTGAACGAGAGAGTAGCAACAACTCCATTTCACGCTCGAGATGCTCGGCTGTGCGACGGGGCTGCTCGTCTTCCGGAGGCGTGACTAGAGTAGCTTCGGTGGCAGTAGAGCTGGAACGCGAAATGGGACCGCGGGATCGAACGGTAGCAGTGTTGGTGCTCGCACTGCGTCTGTGGTTCGACGAGACGGGGCGGGAAGCAGCGGAAAAGGGGGCGGGCTTGGTGACGTTGGAGAGGGGCTTACGAGCTGCTGGAGCGACGCGTCCGGCACGGCCTTGGGCATAGCCGATGGTGCTCTTTGAGGCTGCTGTAGCAGATGCTTGACGGGATGCTGTGGGCTCTGTAGGTGTCTTTGCTCCCTTGCGGCCAGAGACTAATCCAGTGGGAAGGCGTGACTTGGCAGCTGCGGTAGGAGCGGCGTAGCTGGGTTTCAACGGTGGAGAAAGAGCTGCGGCTGCAGATCGGGCTCGCATAGTCGACAGTCCACTTGGGGCCTTTCTGAGAGCGGAAACGGTGGGTGCTGGTTTGGGGGCCGTCTTCTTTGGTTCATCGATGCCGTAGTATTCCCTCACCTCAGCATCGTCCTTGGCCATCTGCAAGGCAAAGACCCTCTCAAACTGCGCATCACGTTGCTTCCGACCCTGCTGTACCTCTTCTTCAAACTTGCGCTGCTCACGGGTCCGTCCATCGTCCTCGATCGGGTTGTGGTAGGCCTGCCAGATGCCGCGCACCATGTCTTGGTTACTGATCTTGGGGATGGTCCAGCTTTTGGGAAGGTAGTCGTCCATGTCGTCTTCAAGCGGAATCTCCTTGGGAGGCATGTATTCCACTTCAGGAACGTCATCTTCGGACTCGTGGGCGACCTCAGGCTGGTGAACCTTGACTTTCGGACGGCGTAGACGCGGGCTTAGCTGCTGGTTCTTTGCAGAGGAAAGAGGCGCTGGGGTTGCAAAGGCTTTGGACTTGGCGTTGGTCGTCTTCATACCCAGCGGCGCGCGCGTGCGGGGACCTGGTTGTGTCAGTTTCCACCTCATGCACTGTATCGTATCATGTCTTGTCGTACCGGCTGGAGTAACAAAGGCATGCTCGTCAAGCTTCCCACTCTTCTTTCCCGGGAACAATTCGTTTCCCTTGCCCTTAGTCTGCAAGACAGACTTTCCGCCCTTGGTCACGGCATTCTCGTCGTTGAGCGGGATCTTGAAAGGCGTCCTGGGGGCTTTGTTTCCTGGTGTTTTGGCGTTGAAGCCCTTCAAGCCGGCATTCAGCGACTTTCCCACGGCGCCGGCCTGCAAATGACGGACGGCATTTTCCTGGTCGTTTGCTGCGAGTGTAGCCATGGCGGGGGTTGCATGGAGCGAGTCGTGGGCTGGGGCGTCGTGGTTGGTTTCGGTGTGGGATCATGGACCGCGCTCACGGCGGCTGTGTTTACTGGGCGGTTGCTAGGGCGGCGACAAGATGGAGCCTGGGCTTGACAAAGGGTCCGGGCGGAGGTAGTCCCTTTCGGTAGCGCTTGCCCGCATTATCAGCTTGCCCACCCCGACCTGAGAGACATTCTTTCAGTCAACCACGACAACACACCGCGCCGCCCCACATCCCTACATAAGCTGCACCTGTCTCAACCGTGAATCCTACACCCCAAAACACCACAAACTACACCTTGCACACCTCCCGCAGCCATGGATCAGATCAAGAAGGTGAGTCGGCCCATACCCCGCCAATCCCCTTTCTGCGGTACCAATCCTACCTCTTGGTGCCGACGCCACATTTCCATGCACGCCTGTCGAACCGAAGTGAGAGCTGACGTGATGGTTCCGCACAGCGCATGGAAGCTCTCCGCGTCGAGGCGGACGAGAGCAGCGCCCGCGCCGAGGAGCTCAAGGCCAAAGTCAAGCAGCTCGAATCCGAGACGACACAGAAGGAGCAGGAGATTACGTCGCTGACGCACAAGAACTCTGTGCTCGAGAGCGAGGTCGAGAAGCTTGAGGGGCAAGTCAAGATCCACAAGGACGAAGCCGGTGCAGGTGCTCAAGCCGGCACCCAGGCTGAGAGCCTTCAGCGAAAGATTCAAGTTCTCGAGGAAGAAGCTGAGGAGTCGGACAGGACGATCCGTGAGCTCAATGAGAAGTACGGCTGTCCCTTTCTGCCCTTTTTTGCCCTTCCCACTCCCTCTCACCTCCCTTTGATTCCGCTGCCACCCCTGATCTACATGTGCTGACTCGCTCCGCTCTAGGCTCCGCCAAACCGATGTCAAGTCCGGCCACTACGAACGCAAAGTCCAGGCTCTCGAGCAGTCCCGCGACCAGTGGGAAACCAAGTACGAGGAGATGGCCAAGAAATACGCCGACACCAAGAAGGAGCTCGACGACTTTGTCAAGGAGATCGGTAACATCTGATCTCGCTGTCGTCCCCTCCTTTGCGGTTGTTGACTGTATCCAGTCGAGTTTTGAGTGAGTCGAGGTTCGATAATGGTCAATCTGCGGACGTCGGTTTTGAGCGCGTGCGACGACACGGGGCGGAGGTGAAGGAAGATGGTTCGGCCATGCCCCGGAGCTTGGAGCAGAGGCAGATTTCACACATACATCACATTCGCCTTACCCCTACCCTATACATCTGTTTCTTTCCTGCGGCTGCTTGCTGGGCGGGCCTTTTCGCTTTAGATAATCCCTGAGCGAATACATTGTTGGTGGTTCCCGACATAGTACCCTTTTAATCATCATGCCTACCTCGTATCCAGACAGGGACGTTCGATGCCTCCGGATGGCCTAAGCCACCTGCGACCATCAGCTCTCGTCTTTTGTAGTAAACTTTCTAATCCATGAAGGGGTATCATTGTTTCCATGCTCTCCACAAAGCTCTAAAGCCCTTTTGACCCATCTCAACTACTTTTCGTCCTAGCTTCCTTCTGCTTCCTCTTCTTCATACCCTGCTTCATGCGCTCCGCCTTGCGCTCCGTCTTTGTCTCATACCTAAACTTCTTCTTCTTCTTCTTGGGCCGCTCACTATTCTTTGGCCATGCCTTTGTCCACACTCTCTTTTTGCCTTCCCCCTCGGCGCCTTCCTCGGCCAACTTCTTCTTCCTCGCCGCTTCTGCCGCTTCCTCATCCTCTTCCTCTTCGCCCGGGCGCGAAAACCCCGAGCGTGATATATTCACGCTTTCCATGGTTACCGTCGTGTATTTGTCCTCGTCGATGTACTCGTCTTCTTGGTGGATGGGCTCGGGGTCCGTGAAGCCCTTGAATTCTTCTTCTTCTTCTTCGTCGTCGTCGTCATTATCACCATCATCATCGTTGTCCGAGGAGTTGTCAGATGTTGAAGCTGCGGCTTCGCTGACGTCGCCGTTTGCTTGTTTCACCAGTCGGTTTACTTCTTCGACGTGTTTTTCTAGGTCGGCTTTGCGCTCTGCTCGTAACTATACGTGTACATGTTAGCATTTGCCCGTTCCATCCTTGCATAGAGAGAGTAGGTGGTCTGAGACAGTAGCAATAGTAGCAGCAGCAGCAGCAGCAGCAGTAGTAGTAGTAGTCTACCTCAGCCGCCACCTTGTTGAATAAAGATGTAATCTTACCTCTCGCCTCATCCTCAACTTCTCTTCCTTCTCGCGCTTCGCATTTTCCTCCTGAGCATGCTTCTTCCGCTCGAGTTTGCGCTTGTGGAAGCCGGTTAGGTATTCCTCGCGCGCTGCGAAGTCGAAGTTGATTTGTTCGGGCGCGGTGACGGCAAGTTTGCGTTTCTTGATCGGCGGCCCCATGCTGGGCGATGCAGTGTTGGTCAAAATTAGTTTTTTAAGGAAAGACAGTGGGTTGTGTACGTTGCGGTACTTTTTAGTGGTTGTCGCGCTGGTTTGCGGAGTTTGGGAAAATTACCTGGGTTGCAGGGATTTGAGGCGGTTTAGGGTGGAGCCGAGCCTGGGATATTAGGGACGCTTTTTTTGGCACTAAGGAGCGCCACACCACCAGGATATAATGAGACGGTTTTGGTGGTATATATCATTATTCAATTATCAGGTATTCATATGAGCATTATGCTCAATGCAGAAAGCAATCGGGCTTGGAAGCGATCAACAGATTGGGCATACAAGCTACCACACAAGCCCGGCTAGTGAGAGCAAAAGATGTTCTATGTGTCCATCTCCATCCTATCACCAACTCAACTTATGTCCTAGTTCTGCGTGTCGCCCTTGCCAGTTATCCTCCTCCTCCACGACAGTGATTCCAAGTGCTTCTTCGCCCTCTGCGTGATGCACAGTGCAGGATCAACATTCTGAAGACCAGGCTCACCAAACATGGCAATGACCATCAACCCTAGGAAGGAATGGTACATGTCTGGTGGATCTCCAGTAACTTTTCCAAAGCCTCCTACAATATGTTGTGTCTTGTCTAGTAACCACTTTCGGATCGGTTGCGGATCAACAATGTCGAGATGGCCAAGAATTTGCAAGGGCGCGCATGTCCAGTAGGCGTAACATGTGTCTGCTACCTTGTTGCACCGTCCGTTGACTCCTACCCATCCCAGCTCGTAATGAATACGAGGCCTTCCTTGGGTGTTCTCTTTTGCCTGCGCAGATGGATAAGCGCCTAGCTTTACAAACGTGTGGGCGTCGTGGCATGTTTCCGATGTATCCGTCTCATCGCCCATGGTGTCTAGACTGTCGTCCTCATCCAGTGTGAGGGTTTGTCGGGAAACAAGCCAATGTAATGTATTTTGGAGATCGGAGACCCCGCGAACCACACCATCGGGTTTTTGTGGGGGTGGTAGAGGCAGGCGATTCAGGAAGGCAAGAGCAGCTATCGCACAACAGGTGAAGCCGGCATGCGCTTCATGGTACGGTGCTTCGGAGATACCTCCATCATAGCATTCTGCAGTGCGAACGCAGTTGACAAAGGCGTCAACATTAATGTCGGGAACTCCTTCACAGGGTCCTTCAACATCGCCCCGTAATATCCATCTAATGGCCGTAGCCATGTATCCAAATCTTGAGTCGTTCCCGCCGTGTACGTATCCGTTATTCCCAAGCGTCTCTCCAAAGCTCCCCTCAGGTCTTTGCATATGGACCAGCCATGCCAAGATTTCTTTCCTTTTGACCCTCTCCAAATCATCTTTCAATACGACCAAGGTCAGGAGCGCAAAAAAAGTCCCTGGGACGTGGGCAGGATCCCAGCTCTTATTCTCCTCGCTCCTAAGCTCGCCGTAGTTGGACCCTGGCCATGGCCGGAACCCTCCCTCTGGCAGTTGGCAGCTGTAGACCCAGTCAATATGTCCTTGACGCTCCTCAGGCGACAGGGCAGCGTCTAAATCACCCAAAATGTCGAGTGCAGAAACAGTGAAAAGGGCCAATAGCATGCGGTTGGAATCATTGCTGGTATAGAAGTGCGGCAGCAGGGTTTTCAGGTTTCGCCGCCAGTACTTGATGTGGCGAGCATAGTTGAGTTGTGTGTTGTCGAAGCCAGTAGGCGTCATGATGGGAAAATGCGAGGCGTGCAGTGCTGGGCCCGGCGTCTTTTGCCAAGCGAGATGTTGGTGCCCCTGCGAAGCTTGGGGTGTGATGGCGGGGCTGGCGTGGAGGCCAAGGCGTGTGTACGTTTTTGTAGGGCGGAAGAAAGTTGCGAGGGGGAGATGCAATGCCAAACAGCCCATATAACTTCTACACCAAAACACGACCAAACGTCGGCTGCGGTGCTTGGGAGACCTGGGTTGGATCCACAGTCCAGAGAAGGGTGATGATAGGACGCGTAGATTGCTATGCAGCAGTAAACTCGCACGTGTGCTGGTGTTGACCTGGACCCGCGACAGTGTTGGTACGACGATGATGCATACAGTTGTAGACGCGTTGACCAGGCTTTAGTTCCTGCAGGGGCCGCGCTTGGTGCCGATGAATTGCGACGTCGATATTTATATCATCCGCTAAAGGCGAAATGTCGGGCAGAACCTTGGTAGCCCTGTCACGAACAAACGGCGGCACCACATGCAGGGGTGCATGAGACATTCAGCTCTGCCCCAGCTGCAGCCTGCAAAACCACTCCTGAGGTGCCTCAGTCATCCTCACTCTCCCGAATCCCGTCGACGACCTTGTTGTGCGCCTTGTCGTTGCCAGCCGCCAGTCATTCCTTGTGTTCCGCCAGCATAGCCGCCGCCAGAAGATACAAGGCCGCACAACCTTACGCTACATTACCGGGCCTGCGCTTGCGTGTTCCCCAGACTTACCTTCTCCGCGCTCACTACCACGGCCGTTGACCGACCACGCACGATCCCATATTTCCTTTTGATATACCCCAGGTTAGCGAGGAGTTGAGTGCCGTTTATTCTAGTCGCCGCCATGACTACCGGCTTCGCTGCGTCCTTTTGGTCCAGCGACTATGCGGGAGGTACGAACTGAGGTCACACCCAACATCACCCCGCCTATGCTGACTCTCCAGGCCTGGGCGTTCTTTTTGGAAAGCTGCAACAGGGAGTACAGGAAAACCAGCAGATTTTGACCGTTGCCCGCATGCGAGCCGATGCCGAGGAGGTCTATGGAAGCACCCTGTCTGGCATTACACCGGCCACCGATCGCATAGGCGGGGGCTTCAACAGGGATGAAGGCGCAAGCGTGCGAAAGGTATGTGGAGCAGAGCACTTGGCCAAACTACCCAGGCTAACCGATATGAGGCCTATGAAGGTGTGCGCACCGAGATGGAGGCAGCCGCCGCGAACCACAAGAAGATTGCTTCCAATATTCGAGAGCTCGTCGTAAATCCGTTTGGACGCTGGTGCGAAGCGCATGCTGCCCGTGTGCAGAACTCGCAGGATGACCTACAATCGCGCATCAAGATCCACGACCGACAGGCTGACGCTGTTCGCAAGTACCGCTCGCAATACTACAACAAGTGCCGACTAGTGGAGGATCTCGAAGAAGAGGACAAGCTGGCTTTCCAGGACCCCCAGAGCGAAGCCGCGCAGAGCCCAAAGATGAAGGTGCCCACGATCAAGATGTCTGAGCCCGAGGCGGATGAGGAGGAGCCTATCGATCTTGGCGATGAGACATACTCGCCTGAGCAGGTCAAGAAGATCCTCACGCACATGCTGGACAACATCAAACTTGGCGAAATCAAAGTCCCTATCCTTGGTACCTACCAGAACTGTTCCAACGGCGCCGACATCACCGAATACATCCAAAAGCACATGGGTGCTAGCAGCGTGAGCTACGCGGAGCGCATTGGCCAAGATATGGTGACCCATGGCTTCTTGCGTCTCGTCGGCAATGTTGGCAATACATTTGCAAACAGCTCCAAAATGAACTACCAGTGGAAGCCCAAGGCCTTCCAGATCACCGGGTTGCCTGAGAAGAAGCAGCCTCTGAATCGCTCATCTACTACCATGTCGAGCTCATCAGCCGACAGCATCGCCGTGGACTCTCCAGTTGGAACTGTACAGGAGTATCTGCAGGGATGGAACCCCCTCAACAATCAATACCCGAACGAAACCCCCGCAGAAAGGCTGAGACGAGAGGCTCGTGAGTCTGATGAGCGATACAAGGCTTCGGTGAAGAAGCTTGACTCGCTGCGCTGCAACCTAGAAGAGGCTATGATAGATCATCTCAAGTTTATGGAGCGCTGTGAATTGGACAGGCTGAAGGCCATCAAGGCGGTTATTTTGGACTTCTCCGGCGCCGTCAGCAACGTCATTCCTAGCCTGCAAAGCACTGTCGACAAGATGATGCTATTCCAGGAGACAGTTCAGCCATTGGGCGATCTCCGATACATGCTCGAGAACTACAGGACAGGGCCATTTGTGCCAAGGGTCACAACCTACGAGAACTACTACAACTCGGTGGATGGTACGATGCCCCTATAATCTCACACATGATGATATACTGACAAATGCACAGAGCAAACTTTCGGAGTCGACTTGGAGGCTCGAGCACGCTCTGACAAGAAACGCGTCCCAGTCATCATAACCTCCATACTTACTTTCCTGGACAATCATTACCCTGATCTTGAGGGTGATGAAGCTCGTCGGGGTATCTGGCTTGTTGATGTTCCTCTGTCGCAAACTCATACCCTCAGGTCCGAGATCAACACGGGTAAAAGGTTCCCTGACGATTTACTGGAGAAATACGACGTACCGATTGTTGCCAGCGTCCTCAAGCTCTACCTTCTGGAACTTCCTGGTATGTGCCACATTGTAAAGCTTCGTCTCTGTTACTGATTGCATCCATCAGATTCATTGGTTTCGTCACATGTTTACGAAATTGTCAAGACAATTTACAGCACCACTGCTACGGACGTTTCTGAAGAGACCAGAGTCTCTGTCCTTCAGTCAACTCTTGGCCAACTGCGTCTCGCTAACATTGCGACACTTGACGCCATTTGCACTCATTTTACCCGCCTTGTTGAGCTGACTTCGGCCGACGAGACGTACGTAACGGCACTAGCCAATGCACTTGCTCCATGCATCCTGAGGCCGAAGCAAGAATCGAGTTTGACTATGAATGAACGCTACAGTTATCGCCTTGTGCGCGATCTGTTTGCGCACAAGGATGCGATATTCGGAGAGCTAAAGCGTGCCAGCACGCTTACGCACTCAGCTTCAGGTGCCCAGCGTCCACGTGCGATCTCTACGGATGAGAGTAACCGACGCGCAAACATGGAGGAGCGCCAGCGTGCCATTGCTGCTCAGCGATCACCACGGGCAGCATCGCCAGCACCCGGCTCGCGGGTTTCCGGTTCTCATCGCCGTGACCGAAGTCAAACTCGGTTCCCGGTGAACACATCGTCACCCACTGAGTCACGGAAGACGAACGGTAACCGTGGATCGCTGGAAGTGCCCGGAAGCGACGACAGCCCTACCAACGAAGGACCTCCCGCTGCCACTAATGGCACAGCTGAGGCTGCCCCCGCCCCCGCTCCCGTTGCAGCTGAGCATCCAGCACCCTCAAGTACCCGGGTACCTTTCCCTCGTAAGCATGCTGGCAGCTTGACGAGAGGTAATAGAGACTCGATTGGTAGCTTGAGAAGCGATGATACTGCACCCCGAGGTGTTACACTCGAGGACAAGCCCATGGACGACTAATGGTAGACATGGTACTTGCTTCAGTGTGTATTCAACTTTGGGACGATAACGACCCGAATATGCGCCGCCTGTCCCGCCCAGTGACTCTCATGGAGACCAACAAGCATGCATCCAAGCAGTGGATGGGTACGTGACCAGCCAAGAGGACAGGTATTATGGCGGGCCTATTGACAGCAATTTTATAGGATTTGGACACGCGCATTGGGAAAAGACTGGAGGATTTACCTAGGTATCTGAATGCTGTATGTATACTTTTGAGATGGCGTTTCGGCGAAACATGTGGTGTTTGCATGTGAGATGCGGCATGATAGTCACGAGTGTATACGGCCACCGGAATATGACTTTACCTGCTCTGCCTTGGTTGTTTGACCGTGGTGGCTTGTACCTGGGGCTAACAAGGATAAACCTGCGCGCTAGTACACAGCTGTCAGACGAGCCCAGACCTCTCGTCATCACACTCCCATGTCCCGTTCCAAGGCGGAGCGAAGTTCAATGCGACATGGGGGTCAGCTGTGGCTGGGCACTGGCTGCCCCAACCTTTAGGGTATATACATGCTTCTTGTTGACAGCTTTCGAGTGCCGCTTGGTTTTTGGTGTCTCTCTCCCTCTCCCCCTCCCACCGACTCTTTGTGAAGTGGCAGAGTACTTCACTCGTGGTGCGCCCCGTCCCGTCTTCGACCAGACAGCCCCACGTTGATCTTGGTCGCCGCACGAATCACATCGCGATCGCAATCGAAGCTTCCCACTTTTCGAGTCTCCATCGCGACGAACGGATTGCATAGCGAGAAAGCAGGCACCATGTGTCTTGTCAAAGTCAAGCAGGAAGAGGAGCATGTAGTCCCTTATCGCCCGGTGCAGCAGCCTCGTCGCCGTGCATCGCGCCGTTCGCGCGAAATCGAGCGCAGGTATTCGCGCACTGAGGTAGTGCGTGAGCCGTCTCCACGACCGTCAGCATCCTACGTTTCTGTGCCATCACCAAAGCCTCTCCAGATACCCGCGCCACAGCCGGCACCCGTCTTCATGCAGCCCCGGCCTCCACCTCCGCCGGCGCCTATGCCAGCGCCTCCCCCGCCGGCAAGCCACGTCTCCTCTCACCATACCTCTCGGCACGGCGGCGCACACTACGTCGAAGTCTCCCCGCGGTCCAGCGTGAGCTCTCGCTCGTCAAGCCCCGGTCGCAGTGAATACGTAGTCAGAGAGCACGAGGTCAGGCGCGAGCGCCAGCGACAATACAGCCCAGAGAACCCTCGCTACGAGCACTACCGATACGTGGAGCCTGCATCGAGTGAGAGTGATCACCACGAGAGATACCAGAGGCGAGACAGGAGCAGGCAGCGCAGCCGTAGTCGCGCCGGCTACGATGACCCGCGGGGTAGCTACAGAGAGACGAACACGAGGGTGTCGATTGCGGATGACGATGGGAGGCGGAGGAGGGAATATGGTCGGTGATGACTGATACGATGCCATGACCTTTGGTCTTGATCTGGAACAGTATCATGTTTGCACGACATTCGACCGTCTTGCAGCATTGGTTTCATAGCGTGTTGTGCTTCGTTGTAGCGTGTGTTCCATCTAATGACAAGTTCGAGTTCGTTTCCAAAGCCCGGTAACTGTGAGGTCACTCGTGAAGCGGCACCTGGATGACGGCTGTGCACCAGCGAACGCCCTCGCGCCGCACTTTTCAAGATGCAACTATCTGGCCCAACCGTCCTCTTGGCCCGAAATATGCTTCCGGTTTCCGGTGTAAGCGATGGTCAAGGAAACCTTGTAACGCCTTGGGCACCAGCGGACTGTCGAGCGTCGCGATCAGCATTAGGACCATTATTGTTCGTAGCGCTGAGAACAGCCGTTGTGCTTACTTGCCACGACCGTCAAACCTTTGCGCACAAGCATTCTTCGATTTCACGTACAGGGGGCCGTCGGACATGATTGCAACGCCCCTCGAGCCGGCTCCCGCAATCATCAACCGCCGACAATGTCTATCCGCGTCTTGATCAAAGACTATCCTCACCGCGCAATCGCCCTCGCTACCTCCACCCACGCCCTCGTCCTCCGACACAGCTCATCGACCACCGAACACAACGGGGACCCCAATGCCTCGTCAACATCGTTGGGAAGCAATGGTGCCGGCGTTGCGCGCTGCATGGTCGAGTTCACGAGATTGGAGGAAATCGACCTGAACGACTATCGCACCATAAACTCGATCCAAATACACGGTACTTTGGGCCTGATCACCGTGAACCACGATGTCTTCCTAGTTGTGGTCAACGGCGCAAGCAAAGTTGCGACCGTACGGCCCGGCGAGACAGTCCAACGGATCTATTCTGTCGGGTTCTATTGCTTGACCAGCACAACCTACGACACCCTGCTTAACGACGAGGTCAATCCCTACCCCACCGATACGATAGATGACGAGGGATATGAAATGGGCTTCGGGGGTAGGAAGGAGCAGGCCCCGATGGAACACCCGTGTCTGGCGCTCAAGAAGATCCTCAGCAGTGGTACCTTTTATTACAGCTCAGACTTTGATCTCACGAGGCGCCTACAAGATCGCACGACGGATGCTGCGACCGTATCCATCGACAGCCTGGATGCTGGGTTTCTGTGGAATTCATACATGATACAGCCATTGGTAGACTTCAGGAGCAGGCTTGCGCCCAGGGAGAAAGAAGCACTAGATGCGTCAGGAATCCTGACATCTGCGATCCGGGGTTTCGCGCTCACCATCACGATTCCCAAGGCTCTGGCGCCTATTAGAGTCCAGGACTCAGGCATGCCGTCTTCCATGACTCTTATTTCTAGGTTATCATGCAAAAGGGCTGGTACCAGATTCAACTCGCGGGGTATTGATGACGATGGGAACGTTGCCAATTTTGTTGAAAGTGAAACAGTTTACTGGGCTCCATCAGGGGCTTGCTTCTCGTACGTGCAGGTGCGAGGAAGTGTACCTATCTTTTGGGAACAACAGGCTGGCCTCCTGCCTGGACAGCAAAAGATCACCATCACACGATCGCCAGAAGCCACCCAGCCGGCCTTTGATAAACACTTTGACAACTTGGAGCTGAGCTACGGCACGATACACGTGGTCAATTTGCTGAGCAACGAGAAGCCAAATGAGATGGAGCTGTCACAGAGATATCGTGGTCATATTCGAAACAGCCCGTTGAACCAAGGAGGCGATCTTGCTGAACATGAACACGATCTCGTCAAACTCACCGAATACGATTTCCACGCCGAAACACGCGGGCCAGGCGGGTATGAGACGGCTAGCATGATCTCGCAGTGGATCCAGCATTCTGCAGAGGGCTTTGGATACTACCTTTCCGAGGAGGTCGAAGAGGAGACGAGGAACAACGGACATGACTACCTTGTGCGTCGAACAATGTGTATTCTACAGCAAGAAGGAGTCTTCAGGACAAACTGTCTGGACTGTCTTGATCGGACGAATCTCGTCCAAACTATCATCAGCAAAATGGCTCTGGAGTTGTTCCTGAGTCACAAGGGACTCAGGGCCAGTCAAGACTTCTGGGTCAGGCATTCAAGCATGTGGGCAGATAACGGCGATTCTCTTTCCAAGATCTATGCTGGTACTGGGGCTTTGAAATCCTCCTTCACGCGATCTGGAAAGATGTCGCTCGCTGGTGCTCTTGCAGACGCCCGAAAGAGCGCCACACGAATGTACATTAACAACTTCGCGGACAAGGGACGACAAAATACGATCGATATGCTTCTCGGTCGACTCATTGGCCAAGTCCCAGTGCACCTTTACGACCCACTCAATGATTTTGTAGTCCAGGAGCTCGCAAGACGGTCTACAGAGTACTCGAAAACTGAGATGATCAACATCTTGGTGGGCACTTTCAATCTCAATGGAAAGACAAATGGTATCAAGAGTGATCTTTCGCCGTGGCTGTGTCCAGATGTCGATGCGTCACAACAGTGTCCCGAGATAGTTGCTGTTGGATTCCAAGAAATCGTCGAACTGAGTCCGCAGCAAATAATGTCTACAGATCCGGATCGGCGAGAGGCGTGGGAGGAAGCTGTAAGGATGTGTTTGAACAGGGATGCAGAGATACATCGCAAGGATGAATATGTCATTCTCAGAGGCGGGCAGCTAGTCGGAGCAAGCCTATCGGTTTTCGTTCGGTCAGATTGTTTGAAGCACATTAAGAATGTTGAGGGTGCTTTGAAAAAAGTACGTTTTCGCCATTATCTTTCGTGTTACCTTACTGATGCATTTCACAGACTGGCATGTCCGGTATGGCAGGCAACAAGGGAGCCGTCGCGATCCGCTTCGAGTACGCCAATACTTCGATTTGTCTTGTTACTGCACATCTTGCAGCTGGTTTCGCCAACTACGAAGAGCGAAACCGCGATTATAAGACCATCAGTCACGGCCTGCGATTTCAAAGAAACCGATCGATCGAAGATCATGACACAGTAATTTGGCTCGGTGACTTCAATTACCGGATTGGTCTGAGCAACGAGAAGGTGCAAAGATTATGTCATGTCGGTGACCTTGAGACTTTGTACGACAACGACCAGGTAAGCCCTCAGTTTCTAGTGCAATGATGGCCACTGACACACATTAGCTCAATCTGCAGATGGTGGCAGGCTTGACGTTCCCCTACTACTCCGAAGCCCGCATCACCTTTCCACCCACCTACAAGTACGACCTTAATAGTAATCAATACGACACTTCGGAAAAGGCACGCATACCAGCGTGGTGTGACCGTGTTCTTCGAAAGGGTGACAACATCCGACAGATACACTACAACGACGCACCTCTTCGGTTCTCTGATCATCGACCAGTATACGCAACGTTTCAGGTCCTTGTACAAAGAGTCGATGAGAAAAGGAAAGACGCTCTAAAAGCAGATTTATACAGACAAAGAAGGGAGGTGGTTGGAGATACCAGAGCAGCTGGTCATCTGGAGGAAAACGAAACAGACGATGAAGACCTGCTTGGGTACGACAGCATAGAGCCAGGGCTACCACCCGCAAGCTCAGATCGGAGGAAATGGTGGCTTGACAACGGTACTTTTCTTCTCCTTCCTGCTATAGCCTGGATGCTCATTTTCCAAAGGTCTCCCAGCCAAAGCGCGCATCCAGCCGCCATCTAACAATCTCTTCCCGAACCCAAACCGCCCCAGTAACCCCTTCACACCCAGCCCAGAACCAGAATGGGTAGACGTTAGACATCTGCCCGGTCGCAGACCGGAGCCACCACCAGCACGCGGCTCGCAAAAAGCACGAACAATCGAATTCGATAAGACGGGTTCCTCGACAAGCTTACCAGCGCCACAGAAGCCAACGGCCCGTAAGATGGTTGCGCCGCTCTATCCAGGCCATGCAGCACAAATCCTTGGCACAGACGGCGCGCGGGATGCACAAAGCGACTTGCGACGCACCACATCAGCAGCTTCTACACATACCATGCCCAGTTTGCCCTACCGCGCCTCAAATACGTTACCCCAAAATCAAGCCTCCAGCAGTAGTATCAAACCACAAGTCCTCCGCAAACCCGCTCCGCCACCCATCCCCAACAAAAAGCCCTCTCTCCTTTCTAAATCTTTAACTCCGCCTCCACCGCAACAACAACGATACCGCGACGATCCATCCATGATGCAGGAATCTAAAGCGCAGCCCGCCGTGAGACGCTCCATGGCTCCTCCCCCGTCTAATTTGACGCGTAAACCAATGCAGAATCTTATCGATGGGGATGAGTATGGTAGGGCTCCCGCTTTGCCCCCGCGTATAGGGAGTAACGGGAGTGGTGCGAGAGGTGGTGGAAGGAACTTGATGGATGATGAACCGGAGGATTTGCAGAGTATGAGGGATTGGGAGGTGCTTAAACCAATGCGGTGAGGAAGGGGGGCT
>LR132230.1:0-38956 GCA_900634815.1 Paradendryphiella salina | reverse complement strand
GGGCTATCTAGCACGAGAGCAATAGAGGTTCGATAAACACGAGGAGTATTGTTCGGATGTAGCTTGGTCGTGAAGGCCAAGGATGTTGAATGAAGGAGGCGTCCGTGTCTGGATATTGGTAGAAATAAAAAGGAGAAATGTGACTCGCAAACAATCGTCGCGGAGCTGTTTTTTAGAAGAATGGTCAGCGGTGAGCCAGATTCGAGCTTAGTCACACGCAGACTTACGAGCTGGCCCTGTACAACATGGCCCATGCCAGCGAGGTAGGTACGCAATTGCTATCTGGGGTTGAAGGGTGCGGGATACTCAGCCAAGAGAAAGTTGCAGCGTTGGTGCTGACATGCGTCAAGCTTGATCCTTGGCTACTGTTACATCCGTGGCACAGCGGGATTTGTCAGTGAGGCATTTATACAGACGAGGTTCAGATTCGGTTCTTATCATTTGGGGAAGTTCTCCGCAATTAAAGGATCCAGCGCAATCTGAGATCCACTTTCGCTGCTGTCTGCGGAGACGGACTCCTGGGGGACGATGCTCGAAGCTACTGTCGGATAAAGTCGTCCATAGTCGTCCATTGGGCACCCATTAGATGCAAGCGCGTGCCAGACTAATGGTATAGATGCGATGGAAGAGGGTTCCGTATGCAGAGCCATTGGCCATATTGTTGTTGGCAAAGGAGCAGTGGCGTTTCTGAAGAAACAGCTGTATGAGCAGGTGTGTTATCCAATGAGATCAAAAAAATTCACTTTGAAGCCTAGGAGAGTAAGATAGGGATTGTGTTTAACCAATGGACCCTGAATTTGAAGATGCATGAGCGTCGTACGAACAACAGTTCAAAGGAATCCCTTGTACCATATCAGACAACAATGGAAAATGTGAGCTACATACGGGGGCGGCCACTCCGCGGGTTAGTGAGGTGAAGGGAGGGGTGGCCTAAGGAGGGACGGGGAGATGGAAAGACCGTCAGACCCAACAAATCTCGGCCTCATGTCGGTTAACATGGTTAACTAGGTGCACAGTGGAGCAGGACTGGAGACTGAGAAATTGGCGGGTGAGATGGTGGGACACATGACTGCTCCAGAGGAACAGAACCTGGAGATGGTGGGACCTCCACATGAGGCTCCGTACTTCCGATGGGATTATCGGAGTTTGGCAAAGCCTTGGAAACCGAGGCCGGGCTTGGAAGAGAGTGACTAAGGCGAGCACTTGGAGAGTCGGAGATTGATCCAAGCGCGGCGAATGAGCTGCCCTTGTGCGGCACAGTATCTGTGCCGCGGGCGTAGTACAGTGACTAGTATGGACCTAGTAACCTAGCATGGCCTTCACGTCGAGGAGAGACCCCGGAGCTGGGAGATTGGCAGAAACGGACAGCAAAAGGTGCTCGACTGCCGTGGTGGCCGTTTCCCCCAGTTCCACCGTCCTGGTGGCAGGACTCCCAACGGCACCCATGTGGGATCAGAGCAAGCGACTCGGCGGAGGTCGGTCGAAAGCACAATGGATGCGGCGATAGTAATTGGCGGACTTTTGGACAGACCCTGAGGGCCAGGGAGGCGATTGCCAGTGTGGTTGAAAAGCGGGTATTATTGTGATTATCAATACGGCATTTGCATAAAGCGGAGACCCCAACATTGCTAGTAGCTTCGGTGACAGGCTGGAGTGTGTGCCGCTTGGCAGGGACACGTGAGAAAACGCGGTGTAGTATGCACCGAAGCGGACATGGCGATTGTCACTTTAGGCTGCTATGTTTGGTGCGTTTTAGCAGACGATAAGGGAGCCGTCTTTTCCGTGGTTATGGTATGGTTGCGCAAGGAGGCTGCTGTAGGCGGAGAGTGATGAGGAACTAGAGAGATCGGCGCACTGTTTTTGCTGGGTCGTGGAGAAGACGGGGTCGGCAAGCGGAGGCAGCGACGACGGTCGGTCCTGCCGGTCTCAGGTGTCGCTGAGTGTTTTGGTATGCGCGTCCGTCGCGGCTGCCTTGGGGTGCGTGCTGCAGGTGGAAGTCGCGACCAACGACGAGCGATGCGGCGTGAGCGCGCCACCCGAGCCGGGCCTTCCTCTTTTGGGCGGGCCGGATCAGCGCCCTCTGTGGGAGCCTCACCCCCACGCTAGACCCGCGAACCGCGAACCGCTGACCCGAGAGGCTCAGCCGCGAGCGATCCACACGATCCTCTCCGACTGCTAAGCATCTGACATTGGCGACTTATCCCGCATTGGCAGGACGGGCGCCATTTCTTCGTTGCCGCGCCCATGTGTGTGTGCGTGTGTGCCGCCTCAACATGACAAGTGCGGCGCGGCTTCACCCTTCTCACCGTTGGGTGCCAGTCTGGGGTCGAAAGGAAAAAAAGAAAATGGTTCGCCCTCGCCGAATCATGGCTTCCCGGCCGGCAGCCGTCACCGCAGCAATTCTGCCCGACAGAGGAGCCTCTTCCTGCACTCCGTATCACACGCATTGGGTAGCGCATCCGCCCATCACAGCCAACTTCGTCACCGTTGCAGCCATCGCGTAGTTAAGCTCCACATGAAAGAGCTTTGCCAGTTAAGATCGGCAGCCAAGCTGAAGAGGCTGCAGAGCCTCATGCGCACGGTTGGTCAGACCCTGCATGCCATGGGTTGACTCTGCCGGTGAATGACGTCAAGCGTATTCGTTGAGATGAAAGCTGTGCCTCAGTGGAAAAAACTCACGACGCTACCATCTCACCGCGGTATGTCGCCCGAGCTCGCGCCTACACCCATCCATACCCACCCATGGCTTCGTGACGAATGCCCAGTTTCCCTGCATCATCTTGACATGTTGCTCCATGGCGGCGTCAGCCATTCCGCGCGGCGGGCATGCTCGAAATCGGTCGTTCGCCGGTCTTGCGCGCGCTTTCCAACGGCTGGCCTGCCAGTCGTTCAGCCCGTGTTTTGTTCGTATCCTCCCCCAGCATCATCCCGATTCTGACCCCCATGACGCAATGTGGAGGTAACCTCGGGCTAAGACAAATGGTATCCTGTGCCGAGCGCGCTTGTTGCACTGCAAGCGTCCTCCGCCCTTCTCCAAGATTGGCCCCAACATGTCTTGCCCCACAACACGGCCCTGTTAGGCTCGTCACATCTCCACAGTTTATTTACGCCTCTCCCGCCAACAGCAAGGCTCACATTATTGCAACACCAGCCAAGGCCAAGATGTTTGGGAAAAAATCGTTATCTAGTTTTCTCCACGCGTCAGATGGCATCTTGGTAGCGCATCTTTTAGTGGACCGACGACTGACTACCTGCACCACGTTTTTGCCGAAGACCCTTGTGCTGCTATAGGGCATCGTCATTTAAAAGGTGTACCCTCTCCCCAGCCTTCTCATCCCCAGTATCTCCTCACTTCACTCCAGCTTTTCATAGATACAATCGCCACCATGCCGCCACGTATCAAAGAAAGCAGCTCTGGTGTGCCCACCTACTGGGGGCAGTCTGGTAGGATGCTCCAGGTCCTTGTGACCATCGTTGCCGTCACCGACTTCCTTCTCTTCGGTTACGATCAGGGTGTGATGAGTGGTATCATCTCTGCCCCTGCCTTTAAGCACGCTTTCCCACAGGTCGACGGTGACTCCACCTACGAAGGTTTTGTCGTCTCCATCTACGCCGTCGGATGCTTCCTCGGTGCCTGCTCCATCTTCATCTTTGGTGACAAGCTCGGTCGCCGCAAGAGTATCTTTCTCGGTGCCATTGTCATGATCGTTGGTGTCATCATCCAGATTGCTTGCGTTCCCCCAAACGGTGGTGCTACTGCCCAGTTCATCATCGGACGATGCATCACCGGCGTTGGAAACGGTATCAACACTTCGACTATCCCAACGTATCAAGCTGAGTAAGTTGTGTTCCATGCCATCCTCCCCATCCATGTACTAATTGGCTTCCAGGTGCTGTAAGGCTAAGAACCGCGGAAAGGTCATTTGCATTGAAGGTTCCATGGTTGCCATTGGTACGCTAATTGCCTACTGGATCGACTATGGCTGCCTGTACGGTCCTGATGACTTTACCTGGAGATTTCCCATCGCTTTCCAGTGCATCTTTGCCATCATTGTTATCATCATGATGACTTCGCTCCCTGAATCTCCTCGATGGCTTCTCAACCACCACCGCGAAGACGAAGCTGCGACCGTACTGGCCGGTTTGAACGGAGTCACCCGTGATGACCCCGAAGTAATGGTTCAAATGCAGGTCATTCGCGATGCCGTCAACGCCTCTGGTGGTGGTGGAAAGGTGCCTACCAAGGCCCTTCTTACAGGAGGAAAGACTCAGCACTTGCGCCGTGCCCTTCTCGGTGCCTCTGGACAATTCATGCAACAATTGTCCGGTTGCAACGCTGTCATCTACTATTTCCCCATTCTTTGCCAGGACGCTCTCGGCACCGACCACAACCTCGCCCTTCTATTGGGTGGTGTTAACATGATTGTCTACGCCGCTTTCGCCTCGACTTCATTTTTCTTCGTCGAGCGTGTAGGACGTCGCAAGCTCTACCTTATCGGTACGGTGGGCCAGATGATGGCTATGGTTCTCACCTTCGCTTGCCTGATCGACAAGGAAGCTTCGGCACCCGGTGCTGCCGTTGGTCTTTTCGTCTACATTGCTTTCTTCGGTGTTACTTGGCTACCTCTGCCTTGGTTGTATCCTGCGGAAATCAACCCTCTCAAGACCCGCCAAAAGGCCAACGCTTTCTCTACTATCAACAACTGGCTGTGGAACTTCTTCATCGTCATGATCACCCCTGTGCTCATCGACAGTATCGGCTGGGGTACCTACCTCTTCTTCGCTGCTCTGAACGCGTCCTTCCTCCCCATCATCTACTTCTTTTATCCCGAGACTGCCGGCCGTTCGCTCGAGGAGATTGACCTTATTTTCGCAAAGGGTTTCACGGAAAAGATTAGCTACGTCACTGCTGCCAAGCAGCTGCCCAAGATGGACGAGGCCCAGATTGCCGAAGCTGTCCGCCAGTACGACATTTCTGATAGCGACGTCGAGGCTCGCTCTGCCGGTGGATCCTTGAAGGAGAAGCGTCACCAAGATGAGCAGATGAGCGAGTCCGTGATTGGTGCAGGTGCGGGAGCACCTGGAGTATAAGACTCCCCTTTGCTGAATCGAATGTAAACGCTGGCCGTAATGATTGCGAGTGAGCGCGCTGCGTGCGCTACGATGTCGGCGAGTTGATGCATGTCAAGCATTATGTCTGGGGATTATACCCGGTGCTGAGTCGCCATCCAATCCAGACTTGAGGGAACATTTACGCGGAAAATTGTTCGTTGTTACGCTTTCAAGTATGCAGGCTGTTTCTTAATTTCTTACAACGACTGCATATCATCGCATTATACCATAGATCGACAAGAATGTCGTATACCCAATGATATCTATGATTTCTCTATCAAGCCAGGCTTTTACAATCATCCGGCATGTAAAGTGACTTTGTGATGAGGATTTGTGCGCGGTGAGTTATCCTTTAGTCATCCAGAGCGTGGTCTCGTCAATGGCAACTTGGACACTGTGGTTCTGAAAGAGCATTTATCCTATCAATTCTATTATGAAAATCGCAACATTGATGTTTATGTTCTCGTTGCTGTCCTGGTGTCGCGGTTACGTGGCCACGTGTTTGCCACCCGCACGTGCGTTGGCCTACTCGGAACCATTCCGAATCTCCGTCAATGCCACTTGGCTTTCATCTTCACGCGCGCGGTCCTCCTTTCCGACGTCTCTCATGTTACCGCCCCACCCATGAGCAGACAATGGCAAGAGCAAGCGTGTCGTTTGATTCAATCGGACCCTTTTTAGTGTGGCAGTTCCTTATACCCCTCGTTAGTACCGCCTAAATGTCCCAATCCACCAGCATCTAACGCGACACAGGCAGCAAAATGGGTGCAAACTGTCCTTTACAGCATCTTCATTCGCGCCGGCGACCCTAAGCCACAACCTGGCTCTCCACGCTTCATCAAACATCGTCGTCATATCCTCATAGCTGTCTATGCTGCATACTCTGCCTTTAGCATATATGAAGTCGACTTCAACCTTCAGCGTTCGAGCAACGTATACAACGACCTCGGCGTGCCCTTGGATGTTGGCGAGAGTGGGCTGAACTCGCGGTTCAGGAGGCTTACGATCAAGTATCATCCCGATAAGATCGGGCCAAATGTGGATAGAGACGTGGCAAACAACTACTACGTACACTTGAAACACGCGCGCGACATCATTCTGGATCCTGCGAAGCGTTTCGCGTACGACCGTTTTGGGCCGGATATTCTTGCGCAGTGCCAGAGCTGCTTGACCACCAAGGATTATACTGACAGTGCGCTGGCCAGTGCCGGCACAACCTACGGCGCTCTGTTAATCGCGTTGATCGGTGCGAATGCCCTTGGTTTTCTAACTGATGGCGCGTACTGGCGCTACCTGGGTCTCCTTGCAGTTGCAACCTTTGAACTGCGCACCGCTCTGCGTCCAGATCATCCTACTCTGCTCTCCAGGTACCTGAATCCGCTCGTTGCATCCACCAACTTTCGCCCCGCATATCTGCCGTTTCAAGTTCTCGCCATCATAAAGAAAGCCGCCATTTCTCTCACTCAGTTGCTTGCTCTCCTCATGCCACTTTATCGTATCGACCCGCAGCACCCTTCCAAGCCCACCGACGACACCGAGGACATGCGACATAAGCAACTCGACCGCCTCGGCGCGTTGGTCGCTGAAAACAACAAGGACGCAAACAGGTTGTTAGAACTCGAAAGCATTCCTTATAGGGATAACGAGAAGGCGAAGAGCGAGCTGAGGGAGGCGCTCAAGAAGTACATGGTTCAGAACGTGGTCCACCAAGAGAAGGAAGTTAGGAATGCGATGGGAGAGGTTATGATGAGAAAAAGGACAGGTGTGCCACATGGCGCGCAGGGAACAAAATAGATATACTGATGTAGGCGTTGGGTAGCAATCCATCGTGCCTGTCATCCTTGAACAATAAGTTCGGCCATTGCGGCTAAGACACTTCACTGCCTTCCGACCCGTCAGCTGTGCAACCTTGTTCCGAATACCAGGTCAAAACGGCGTGTTATTTACGACTATCATTGCAGCTAACAAAATGTGTTGTGAGGCTATGATGCCAGGTTTGATCATGTATCCGACTGTTTTCTCAACCTCTTCACGCCTGAGAGCGAGCCGTGACATACTTCCTCGCAGGCTCCCCACAACTTTATGCTTCCTCACGCTATGCCTAAGACCAATTCAGTATCATCGATGCCGGCTTCATGGAACATTTTGCAGCCGTCGGAAGAATGTCCCCCGATTTAGTCCGTGCTGAAGGTACGATGATGTCGTCACCCAGTCGGTATACGAAGTGTGTCCATGTGTATTGCTGAAATACCTCGAGTGCTAAGAAGCAACCACAATCGTGACGCATCATTGATTTTTGCATCTCGGCTATGGCCTCCCTTCGAGTCGCCGCTTTCTCAGTCGCAGCGACCGCTGCTTACGCCTCCCCACCAAAGACGGTGCGCAGACTTCAAGCTTAAATATCCCAAAAACTGCAGCAGGAGCCTCAATCCCGCAGATAAAATCCTTCGCTTCGTTCTCATTTGAACCTGCATTCTGGGTCGACTTCTTTGGAAATGCGAGCACTCCGAACGACCTCACATTTAGGGTACTGGGCCGGATTTACGAGCATGGAGGGCACCCAGTGATACGGCCCGGCGGTATCACCATTGACAGTATGGTATTTGGCCTGGAAGGGGGCGATGTGGTGCGCACGACTAACCTCGAAGGTGGCGTCTGGCGGACAACTGTTGGGCCTGAGTATTACAGGAGCTGGAACAGCTTTCCCGTGAGACTAAATTTATTTCTATGCTTAATTTTGGGAATGAAAGTTTGGAGATATCCAAGGTCTGGCAATTGCATCCCTCACGTATCAACCAGACAAGGTCGCATATCTAGAACTCGGCAACGAACCCACCAACTACGAGAAGAGCCGATGGAACGATTCTACAGAAGCTATGTGCAGCAATGGAAGGGGTATACAGCTAACATAGTCGCTGCGCTGAACGCTCAAAACGACTCGAGTCTTCCTCAAGAGCGATGGTGGGCATCCTCTGCGAGGACTGACGACTCTGGCTTAGAAGTACGTCCTGCTGCTCTAATTCCAGCGAAGACCAAGTCAGCGCCTACTCCATCCGCTCCTATGCATTTTCAACGTGCAATCCCGAACGCGCAATTCTAGCCACCATCGAAAACATCATCAACCATACCGAGCTAGTACGCTACTGCGACGAAGAAATCTACTCCTCAGTACGCGCCGCCCTCGACGCAGGGAACGAGTGGAACATTGGCGAATTCAACTCGGTCTCTTGCTCCGGCGCTCCCAACGTCACCGACACGTTTGCGCAAACCCTCTGGGTCGTATACATGTAGAATGAGAAGAGTGTAATTATTAATGAGCTATGGAGTGAGGTAGCGCTGTTTATGTACATAGAAAGGAGGCGCTAGTGAGTCGCTAGTGAGTGAATGAAGAATAGATCACGTGATAGGGCTCCTAGTTACCAGCCGACAAGACAGCGAATTCATCTACGCGACACGGAATTCCAGCACCACCCATCTCTACCAGGGCGCGACGCTCGCTCACAGTCCGACGACCAGGTCAATACGCCCGGTGCGAATGGCAGTCCAGGGTTCAGCACTTACTCAATGCTTTACCCGTGCAACAGCGAGTTGAGGGGTCCATCGCGCACTCTACCTTCTTTCCTTGCACAACTTTTCATGACCGGGGCGTTTGCCTCGTCTGAAACGCGTGTTCGCGCGCTCGAACCGCCGGCTGGCGTTAATGGGGAGAGATATTCAGCTTATGCGTTCTACGTCGGAGACGAGCTGTCGAAACTTGCGCTTGTTAATATGAAGCCGTATTATGCGAACTCTACATCGGATTGTACTGTGGATATCAATTTGTAGGGTATGCTGAACGCCGAAGATGATGCCACGCCCCCACGTGCAAAGCGTATGACTGCGCCGTATGTACATAGTGGTAATAGTTCCATGGCTTCTTGGGCTGGGCAGTCGTTTCCTTAGGGCGAGCACGAGAGTGATGTGGAGATTGACTTTGTTGGGGAGAGTGGGGTCGTGACTGTCAGGGGAAGCGAAGCGGTGCTAGCGTTTTTCAATGAGGATGATGTTTATGGGTTGTAGACTGAAAGCTGTTCAGTTACCACTATATAGATGAAATCAAACAGGGCATAGCACCCTTTCTGCTTTCTATTGTGGTTGCAATCTGATTGCGTTGTGCAAACCGCCGCCGCGGCATCGAAAACATTCACGAAGGCAAATGAAATGAAATAGTGGGTGTCATTATCAGGCAACCACCTTGAACAGTATACGTACAAGTTAAGTGAGGATATATGAAAACACTCTCTTGTTCGTCCTAATACTTCGCCGTCTATCTAGATAAGTGAGTTGTTGGAGGTGATGGCTTTCAGCGCTTCTGCCGAAAAGGGTATCGCGCCTTCTGTCAAGAGTTTGTGGGGTCTGATCGCGTCACTTCAGCCATCGCGTTTCGTCCAGCGCGCCATGCAGGCCGTTGCGCTCGACAACAGGAAATGTTGGTCTCTCGCTTTCACAGCTCGGAGGATCTCGTCCGGAGATGCGTTCAAGGTTGCTGCGTCATCTGCGCTGAGGGCTAACCATAGCTCTCAACCCACATCGACTGGTTTGACAGCCGGCGTCTCACATTCTGGATACCTTTTGGAAACCGCCACACGCCAGCAGCGTTTTGATAAGACCAGTCTTGGTCTTCCATGTATTTCCGAATTCAAGACGCGCCGGCCCCTAGCGTCACACGCAACCCTTTCTCCTTCAGACCTTCTATCACGCTCTTGATTTGGATGGTGAATCCGGCGGCCCCATGCGTAAACCGCTCATAATCAGCGTCACTCAGCGAGCCTTGTGTCATATCGACCTCGATTGTGACCTCGGTTCGCGCCGTCTGAATTGCATTGAGTGCCTCGATTGCTTTGCAACACCGTTGCTCTTCGAATGCTCGCTCCTCCGGCAACAAGAATGCAAAATCAAGAGGTCGGATCTGTATCTGCAACCTTCTCGCATAGTAGGCGGGAGTCATTCCAAAACCAAAACCATCAGCCTGAAGGAAGGGTCCGAGCAGCCAAAGCTCATGATGGGCGAACTTGAACGTGCGCGTCCAGTAATAACACTCCAGCATCTCCCGCGCGATATCGTAACCCAACCCTTCTGCGCTCAAGCAGACTGGGGCCGGATCATCAACCCATTGGTACGAGTACTGGCCACAAGGTTCTCGGATGAGGTAGGCGAAGCGGTGAGTTCGGCCTAGTGCACTGCGGCGCACTATCACTTCATCGTCGTACGCTCCCTGAACGCAAAATGTATATATACGGTTGCGGAGCTCACGTGGCAAACGGGAAAAGATGTTCGAGGTTGTACTGCTCGCACCAATGGTACTGGTACTCTGGTATTCGTTGCTGGCTAGTCAGTTTCCATCAGGATATTCAGGAGATAAGTCGCTCACAATCTGTCAGGTAGCTTTAGGGCAAGATCTTTACCTTTTAGGGTATTTGATCGCTGCGTACTTTCAAGGCGAAACATGATACCGCAATTCTTATGTGCGTCCCCTGTTCCAGTCCTCGGTGAAATAGGCGCTTGCTGGACGAGCAACGCCAGTATCTATGCGTCCCATGGCTGATCATATATACCACACCGTGAGGCGGCGGTGTCGCAAAATTGATTCAAAGCTCAGGAGTAACGCCGAACCGCAATCACGTGAATGCTAACCTACAAAGCAAGCCTTTCGCGAATTCCTTGGACGTTCTCGACTAGTCGCTACCGCTACACGCAGTAATCCAGATTAGGCAAGCATTGCGCAGCACGGATGTTACAGAGAGCGAACAACACCACCGAGCTTACACACACACACACACTTTTGTACAGCATGAAACCTGCAGTAATACCGTAGGCACCAATATGTGCCGTTCTTGGATAGCCTGAGATGGAGCCTAACGTCTTGGTTACACCAAGCTCGCTGACCGCTTACTTGTAACAGCCTCAATTAGAACATGCTACGTAGCAAGCCTCATGTCTTTAACGAAGGTCACCTTGCACTAGCTATCAAGGGTCTTCTAGTGTGCTATTTGCATATGATGATTTCTCAGCCTTGTCAGCTGGCTGAATATGGCTAGCGTGTCAAGATAGCACGTGTCGACACCCCACTACTTGTGTCCCTGGATCGTAGATATTATGCGTGTGATGCGCTGTACTCTCAAAATATGCAATTCAGTACTAAACAGATGCAAGAGGAATACGTGTTTTTTCTTGAGCGACGAACTCCTCGCAAACCATACCGCACTACCGTTCGGACCGTGGCCCCCATCACCCGCATGCGGCACAGCAAACCCAACGGAATCCTGAATGCACCATGGCGGCGCTCGGCAAGCATACATATCGCTCAGCTTCCGCGGGGGCAAGCGCTCGGTTGAACATGATGCCGTCTAACAGACCTCCCGATGGTCTCGACGGCCCAAACCTGCATCAAGAATCCTGCACCCATGACGGAGGGTTTGTCGAGGCTTTTACACGCCAGGGCATATTCTGATCGGGAAGTTCGACTTCACCTCAAGTTAGTGCACTTTTCTGCACTTCTTGCCTCGCTGACACGTTATTCTAGATCGCCGTCTAGGCTCTGACTCTGCCTGTCAAGGAAGGTCTGCTCCGGGGGCCAAAGCGCTCACAAGTGCTTTGGCCCCCGGAGAGCAGCTCTGCTTCACCGTCGACCCAGAACGACCGGCTAGATGGTGCTAGCTTTGAACATGACGTAGAGCCGGTGAAAGACCAGTCAGAGCCAGGCAACGCTGTCAAGGATGAACTACCAAGACTGTTCGGCCCATATCATCTCTCAGTTTCTTACAATTGATATGACCATCTACCACATTTAGCAGGTAATTATGCTGCATGGGATGGATGGCGTTTAGGGTGTGATTTTCTTGCTTTACATCCCCAAGTCTTACTTCTGTGGCGTCTGATGAAATCTTTTGGTTTCTCATGCATGTCGCTCGCACCCATACCAAGCACCCCAGCATCGATCGTTGAATTTAGCAAGCTATCTGCGTATGGCTGGGCGGGTTTTTTCGTAAGACCGAGCAAGTGAGCGGGCTGAGCCCATGGGGGGCCAGGCAGCAGATCTTCACGGGCAGGATACCTTACTAAAGTCATTACCCACAACTACACGAACGGTTTCCTAGCCAAGGACATGATATTTGATTTACAGTAAGCACTTGGTGGTATGTTGGGTCTTTCAGGAGGCCGTCGAGGCCATTCCCGGATTCGGAATGCGTCTGCTCGTACATTTCGGACTACTTCGGCTCTGGCTACGACTTCAGTCTGTATACATCGAATCGTTATTGGATATCCCATCCGAATATAGAACTGAGTGCAGGGAGAAGCGAACAACACAGCTCGCCGAAGATCTTCTGTGGCAATATTGAGGCAGTTGGGAGGCACGGCGAGCCATCTCATTGCTTCATTATTCCACTCCTACCGGTGAGCGGCGCAATTTCCACAGCTGAATCACGGGCATTATGTCTTTCTCTGCTGAGTGATCTACTGGGTCAATATTCCTGATTCACTTGGGACTATCGTATTGGGAATTCACCAAGGCATCAACGAGTGTAAAGGCGCCTATGAAGAGCTGAGGATACTTTCTTCACCATTCGCTTGTCAGCGGCGTGCCACTAAACTCCTACCCATTGGGTCATACAGCACACCAGATAGCGGAGATGGCCCCTTTCCGGTGTCAGTCTGGACCGTGATCCGCACCGTACGCAGGGCTTGTATGAAAGTCTTGGTTACCTGGAAGTATGGCTAGTTCGTACATCCCATATATTCCCAAGCCATAACGGAGAGTATAGAAGGCTGCCTGCGCATCGTTACATCTAGGTATCCAGATCTCATCCCCTTTGAATCATCAATATGACACGCAGCAGCAAGACAGATACAGTGTATATTACTGGACTGGGACATCAGTACCCAGCCCACGTACTGAAACAGGAGCAATTTAGAGATCTTCTAGAATGCTTGTATCCTGAGGAAGTCTCCTCAACTGCGTGAGTATTCCTACATGGTCGAATACACAAAATAATCATGCACCATACTAACATATGACTTTACAGTGTCCAGAAACTCATCCATTTCAACACAAAAACCGGCATCCTTTCCCGTCCAACTATTGTCGACCATAGCAGTTGTACGACCAGAGAAGCCGGGCCACCGACTATCACGTCAATCTCTCGCAATTTCCGTACCGCAGGCATCGAGCTCGCTGCCGCAGCGTGCAAAAAAGCGATGCGAGAAGCCCAGCTCTCACCAAAAGACGTAACGCACGTTGTGGCAGTGACATGCACAGACCAGGGTAATCCAGGCTACGATCTCTTCGTGTGCGAGAAGCTAGGTCTAGAGCCAAGCGTTCAGCGCGTCCTTCTGCAAGGTGTAGGTTGTGCTGGTGGGCTGGCAGCGTCACGAAATGCGGCTGATATTGCGGCGGCTGCCTTGCAGAAGAGCCGGCCCGCACGCGTTCTCGTCATGGCATGTGAGCTATGCAGTTTGTTTCTCCATGCTGAGCTGCAGCATGCCTTGCGTAGCGGAGACGAACTACACATTGCGCCAACGCTGTTCTCAGACGCTGCTGCTGCCATGGTGGTTTGCAATAGCCTGGCGATTAACGAAAACCAGGCTCCAGTTTTCGAACTGAGAGAATGGGGTAGTATGGCGGTTCCGGGTACATCAGGCTTCATGTCCTATGATATCGAGAAGAATGGTAAGGGTTTTTTTGAACTCCTGCTGTGTTTCATGCAATTTTGCTGACGCTGAGATATAGGCATGGTAGCCACAATTAGCAAAGACGTTCCGAAAGCAGCAATTAGCGCTATCAACCCCATGTTCGATCAACTCTGCGGTGCATCCGGACTCTCCGATCATTTAAAGTCACCGTTACAGCGGGATCCCACTGAGTTCGACTGGGCAATTCACCCTGGCGGCGCTGCTATCTTGCAAGGCGCAAAGCGCTCGCTCCATCTCACCGACGACCATATCAAAGCCTCGCTCGACGTATATAAGCACTACGGTAACTCTTCTAGCGCAACAGTTCTCATTGTGCTCGATAAAATGAGACGCATGGGTGAAGGCAGGGACGATGTTGTGGCGACTAGCTTCGGCCCGGGACTCACTGTGGAAATGTGTATGATGACGCGGTGTCGTGATGTCGCTAGACCAGGGCTACCTTTCCCAGCTTCTCATAGCAGGATGTATGCTTTTTGGCTGGCATTACAATCGCGAGTATCTAAGAGGGCGGCTAGAAGAAGTTCTGTGGTGATGAAAGATGCGGGTCGGAGAAGAGGTGGGTATACTGCCATTGTATGATGAGATTAGGTTATTTCTTAGCTCGATCTGAGAGTGTGTAGTGTTGATCTTGAGTTCAATTAACATTCACAGCTGGCGCAGAGTGTTTTAAAAAGACTCGGGACATGTTGCGAGGTTGAGAAAAAAAAAGATTTGGTCTGGCAGTCAAGCGTGATGAATGGTCAAATTCGATTATATTTGTCCTTTAGAGACAGCTTCGCGCGAGATCCGACGATACCAGGCAAGCACCAGCCTGCTCATGTCCCAATGTTGTTGAGAATAGCCGTGCGGCATTTTGCTGGCCTATTCGCGGAGCTTCGTGTGTCTCGGGTGCGCCTGTTCTGACCAGCTGGTTGTGGAGATGGTGGATATGAGACGGATGATTCATCCTGTTTTGCAGATAGTCGACAGTGTGCGAGCTGTTATTTCCGGCCCCGCAAAGGGTATGCGTGTGCGAGTTGACTGCGAGGATGGTATTATGGTAGCGAGTGACGAGTTTACCGGCGCCGGCCGTCAAGGGACCGTTGGGTTAGACTGTATTGTTGAAGGGAAGCGTGCTCGCGGCTGTACTTGTGTATACGGCGGCTGTGCAGCTGCGCTGAATGACTGTTGCTGTGCTAATGGTCTTGGCGTCGCTGCTGCTGTGAAGGACGGCGTTGGTTTGATTGCTGAGGTGAAGAGAGCTCATGGTGGCACTGTAATAAATGGGGATGTATGCGCTGTTGTTCTGACTTTCTTTGATTGGGATTATGACGAAGAAGATATGAAATCAACGACGATGAATTGGCGAGGCGGTGAAGACAGTGCGGTTGATTTTTGCATGGCGAAAATGCTAGCCAGGGAGACTAGAGAACAGAAAGTGAATGATTAGAGTCTGAAGAGAGGCTCAAAGAGACATCTATCGTGTCATAGCAGCAGCAGGGCTACTGCCTGCTCACCTGTTCAATGTGATAAGATTATGAGGTTAATGGTTCCAAAGAGGGGGTGAGGGTTACTGGCCAGCGGGCCGTGAGGGGAAGCCAAGACAGAGGCAACCACGACGCAAATAATCTCCTCTGCGCTTTGTTTCTGCCCTTCATCTCCCTAAAATGTGCAGCGACATCGCGACAATACACTGTCTTGCTCCGATATGTTGGACGAAGGCTCAACTCCGCATCCGCTCAGCCGACTGCCACATCAGAGCCAAATAAGACAACCTTACAGCCGTCTCCTACGGTAATACCTGCCCCCAGTCCATACAATAGTGCCATATCAGCAGCCATTGCCGTACCAGCATCCAAATACCTTCAGAAAACCATCATTGTTTGAAGACTTCGCATTGTCGTACAACGAACAACACTAGGAGATAGTATCGAAGAGACATGTATTGTATTGCATCTTGGACAACGACAAGGTCGAGTTCTGCGGTGGGACTGTTCGATTTGCAAAATTACCCATTTGTTCTCCAACCCTGGCATCGTGAATTGCATCATCCTAGGCGCGGAATTCTCGAGCCGAGAGGAGTGGGGCAATATATGGAACTTCGATGTCAGTATAAGAGTGTCCACACGAAGATCGAGGATGCGTTTTAGAATCGTCCCTACGCGCCCCCTCACTCAGGGCAATGTGACTACGGCGCGGTGAAGCCATTGGGAGAGCTCAAATTACCCGACCTTAGGGCTGTCACTCTTGTAATCTGAAGTTGTCTTGTACATGAAGACGAATGAATAGGAGACTCAAATTGAATGTAAGTGGAATGGTGTTGTAAGTGTTACAAGTCTAAAATTCTAGAAAGTAAGGCCTCTACTATATTCAAAAGCCACGAAAGGCATTAACAAGTCAACGCATACACAAACTTCCAGTATTATGATATTATGGAGTGAAGGAACCAAGGGCTTGATTATCACTTGATGTCGCAACTGCCTCTCACCTTGCTAGCTAGCTTTCACTATCAAATACTTCTTTTCGCAACCTCTCACTTATCTGCTTGCCTGCTATATCATGTTTAGTCTTCTATGCTAGTACGTTGTGAACGCTGCAATGGCATACCTTCCAATTTGAACAAAGCAGCCACGCTTCACAGCAGTATCTTTGACATACTAACAATGCCGATCTCGAGCCAATGTATAAAGACTATCCGTTTTGCATTACTTTGTCCTTGGTGCAGTTTACGATGTCTCTGATGAGAGTGACCTGCAGATTCCCAGTCTAGCATTTTATCTTTTCGATTACCATAGTACAAGGACTACTCATATACTGATACCGGTGATTAGACACTGTAGGCCTGAGTTCAGTTTCGTGAACTGTAGTCAAACTCTTAGCAAGCCATATGGTATTTAACAATGCTTTCGAAATCCCATGCGCCTGTGGTAGGCGTCTCAATCCGCAAACGCTGGTGGAAATTACCTTATCATCAACTTTTTCCGATCTTAAGCCTGTATGGGTATCTTCAGGCCAGGCTATCACTGATTCTACAGACGAAGAATTATATGCCGACATTCTCGTCGATATTATAGAGACCGATGAAGCCGTTGCAGAGCAGGCAGAATATACTGCTATAGAAAGACCGGAAATGTGTGTCCACAAGCGATTTGATTCGGTAACCGGTGTACCTAAACAAGTTGAGAGTCCGCAGATCCACAATGAATGGTCGATCAAGACCTCCGCAGCTCTGGAGATACCAAGAGAGAAGCATCTTAGCTGCACTCCACTCTTGGAACCCTATAGCCATGTACAACTTCTGTTCGATGTGGAAATTACAGATGCAAGCGATGAAGATCTAGCTGCTCGCAGTGAATTCGTCCCATCAGCTACGTTTGTGCGCACCGATCTATCGCGTGCTTCCGAAAAGTCTATAGTGTGGTTGCCGACCCCCGAGTTGGATGACAGCGAGCTAAAACTTCAGCCCACGCTTGCAGTACACAATGCCCAAGACGGTATATCAACAATGCTAGACCATGTCGCGATACCGGCCACAAACCGATTTGAGGAGATTCCACCCCCGTATTTGTTGAGAAAGGAGAACCGGGCCCTAATCCGACCTGCGGTGCTAGTTGTGGAAGAGGAAGATGAAGGGACGCTGACACAGATAGACTATAATGCGGCCGTTCGTCGTATTATTGAATCATCGTTTCTTCCTGGCATCGATCACCTTCATAAAGTGAACGTGCGCTCAGCATTTGTGCGCTATAATGACGATATTGTAAACCTGGCCAAGGCCACTGAATCGTTCCTTGAAGATTACCATGACGGCGAGTGCGGATGCTTAGGCGGGAAAGTAGAAGTTTCTCGTGTGCCTGGCGAGAATTTCTTCCTTGCCGAGGACGAGGAAGAGTTAGGACTATCCACTGAGCGTCCCACTGCTCAGTCCATTTTTGCTATAATGGACGGACTTATCCACGCTGACATGCTAGATAAGGATGCTCCGACCGAGGCTTCTTCAGAGCTATCGGGTCTCGGTATCGGCGATTTTGTCGAAATGGACATCCTTGACGATAACATCTCAGGCCCTGACAATACTGCACATCCAGGACAAGTTTGGTATCCAGGGTTGTCTTTCATTACTGCATCTCATATGAATATGGGGGTTTCCGGGCTCGACCTCCAGCCGTGCCCTTCTGGACCCAGCACTGTCTCAAGGCTCTTTGAAGAATGCGACGATGCTGATGTCTCAGACACTTTTGCAACAAATTCGGACAGCTCATGTATAACCCAGTCTTTTGAACTGAACTATGCCGACGCTGACACCGACCAACTGATCTCATATACAGCCTTCACACAACTATTGCACATGAACGAAAACGAAGCTCGGCCACGAATCCGCCGAGATCTCGATGAAACGTACGCCTCTAATGTTAATCCCACTGAGATTGTTGAGAAGTGTTTAGACGGTGGCCCAGAAGTAAAGTCATTAAAATTCCCCAATAGCTCTAGAGCAAGCAGCTCCGCCCCTTGTGTCAGCCTACGTCATTCGCAGTGGCTGGGGGTGCCTCAACACGAGTCCAAGCTGCGCCGTCGATGCCGACCGTATTATCTTTACTCCAGTAATAGAACTGGCCAGCTCAGTCATCCACGCTTGGCAATCAAGACACGGCTCGTACCAAAACCTCAGCTCTTGGCCACGGTCGAGGAGGAGCGATTGGCGGCTATCAGCTCGCTCTCTTCGGATATTTCACTAGAATTTGCGGATCAACGTGGGTTCGTCGCACCACTTCAGACTCGTTGCGAGAACCTTCTAGATCATTTTGACGAGGATGATGACCTAGAATTCATGTTCACTGATGTAATTTGGCATGCATCACCGGACCTAGCACTGTCTTACCCTGGCGAAATCTCATCCGTCATAAGAACACCGCCACCAGCTTCAGGACACTATGTTCTCTCTAATGTTATGCTCGTACAGTTTGAGATCGAGATCAATAGTATTTTAGCACTCATATTTGACTGTATCAACCGTGGGCAGATGCAAGAGCTATCAGCGCTGAATAACGATCTTTATCAGACGCTAGATGCTGGCCCGCAAAATTACCCCGCCATGAGGGCGATAAGGAGTTTAGGGTTTGCTGTGGGAATCCTTGTTGAGTGGGGGGTGATCTCAACCTTTGCTTTTTAGACTCGCGTTTAC
The DNA here is from genome assembly GCA_900634815.1 of Paradendryphiella salina. Taxonomy (NCBI): domain Eukaryota; kingdom Fungi; phylum Ascomycota; class Dothideomycetes; order Pleosporales; family Pleosporaceae; genus Paradendryphiella; species Paradendryphiella salina. Next base: position 19,953 of record LR132230.1, on the reverse strand, counting down.
CTGTCAATGGAAACAGTTTTCTTTGTCATCCATGAACACCAAGTACCGTTTCCCATACCGTAATGCGCAGTGAGCCCTCCCATGCAATATATTGTTGAAAAAAAATGTGACTCTCGATTAAAGTACGCACCTTCTTCACAACGCGGACTCATGTCTGATCTACATATAGGAATAGTAACTGCCTTTGGGAGGTTTTGCAGAAATATTGTGACTTGTGCTGAAAAAAAAAACTTGTTTGTTTCTGGCAGGATTGTTGGAACCCGGGGTGGTCGCCACCAGACTATGTATCGGCCCGTTTCGCGCACCATGGCCGTCCAATGAGCAGGGTGTCAATAGCGACTCTATTCAGTGCAGCTATGTAGTCCCCGTAGTCGTCCCATGTCAATGCTGGCAAGCTGCCGTTCGAACGGCGCGGTCACCTGTGCGGGTCTTGGCACCTTGTCGTATCGAGTCTTTGTTGAGCAGACCTTTCAAAGGCTAGGGCCTCAAGCTAAATCGATGATTTGTCTGGTCTAAACTTTCTGAACCTATTAATGGCAGTTGACATTGCTGATGTTCGTGTCAGCGCCGACCGTCACGCCACGGTGCGCTGGGATGATGATGGTAATCGATTGCACTGCTCCTTGTGAATGATGTGCCCAGAACGTTTACGCATTGCGGTCCAAATGCTCTTGTTTCTTGTCTGTGTTCGTTCCATTTTCGCTTCAACGGTATTTAGTCCGCGCGTGCTGAATAGGCTTATTGAAGGCTGAACATTGTGCAAGTGTCGAGTCTCTGAAGATTATTGCGCGAAGCTCGGCTGCACTCAGAACAGCGTGTGGAATAGATGGTCGTCCGGGAGGAGGCCATGCTTGTTTGTTGCGATTCGGGAACAGTGACTGTGGGAGCATTTGCCCGTTGATGCTAATCGAAGGTTGCATAACGCTTCGTTGTTCCTACACTAAGATCGCGAGATTGTTGAGATGCGCGGAAAGTATCAGTATGTATCTGCTCGGATGAAGATCCGTGAACAGATGTCATGATCAACTCGGTGCAGTTTGTCGGCGCACTGTGCGCTCCAATCATTCCCAGAGCACAGTGTTACAACCACATATTGAATCTGCAGGAACAGCTTACGTAGAATCGCGTGATATGATCCGCTATTTGTCTTTAGCTTTGCAGTCCTGATGATGAACTCGTCACAAGTGTGGTCACAGCCCGATCTTGGTAATCGGTAAGAAGCCCAAAGATAATAAGCATCCGCACGTTTTGGGCGACCAGCAGAAAATGGTGGGACTGCCAGCACAATGTTGCTAAAACCTCCGGGGTGATGTAGGTGGCTAGTGAGCTGCCAGATCGAGACTTCGTATATCTCTGGAGCATTTTTGTGGCCAGCAATATGATTGGATGGACACCAATTGAATACGAGGAAGGAAGTGGATTGGGCGAGCTGGAATCAAGATTGTAATCAATGCCAGTATCTTCGATCTGTGTGAGGGTGCAGGACTCCACTAGTCCAGAGGAATCGGATGGAACCCGAATGATCGCAACATTTCGGTTGCTTTTGCTGCACAAACGCAGTGGCCACGTCCAGGCACAGGAACGAGTTGTCAACGATAGATTAGATATGCTGACTGAGAAGGCAGTCCAAATTGCAGCGCGTTATGCAGCGATACATTGTTTGTCTCCCACGTACACTTTATAAAGAGGTTAAAGGAGGATCTCGTAACTGCAGGTAAATATTGTGGCGTCGATCGCCATGGACAAAATGTTCGTCGAGTAGGCGATCAGAAAGAAACTCAACGCAAAGCTCACTGAGACTCCGTTGCTATCAAATACCGAATAAAGCCTAGCCTAAACGATAGGAGATGGCGCCCGGCGTTGTGAAGACACGATTGTGCTATCACTGCGGATCTTCAGGAACGTGGCTTGCTGTGGCTCAGCCTTGGCTGTAGACGAGTAGTAAGGTGTAGCAACAGTAGTAGCTGCTCTAGCATCCGTGGGCAAACGGCGGCGAGGGATGTGGATTGAGCTAAAATATGGTGGTAGCGTCAGATTGGGAATCCGACAGCTCCGGTAAAAAGTAGCTTGTGTGAGCCGAGCACTAGCGCTCAGATCAGTATAGCGTGATATCAAAATAGACATCAACGGTCGCCCACTCCGCTAGTGCCACTACCGTCGACTGATAGGGTTATGTGTTTACTGCTGATGCTACTTTTTGGGATGTTTACGCTATCGATCGTCCATCGTATACCAACACGATCGTGGGTGGAGCGGGGCTTTCCACATGGCCGCATGATCATGCATGACTTCGTATAGCGAGTACCACATCGACGTCAGCAGTCATCGAAGCTTGTTGTATATAACCTTTGTCCCTTCCCTATCTATAATAAATATCACTGTCGTTCTATCACACCTTCGCTTTCCAGAACAACACCCACCTCAGTGCCAACCTCCAGGGCCTCCTTAATACTTAACATCATCTCCAAAGCCTCTCAACCCGCCTTCGAAAGTTTATTCATCAACATCCAAGATGCGTTACCAACTTGTCGCCGCCACCATTGTCGGGTCGACTTTCGCAAGCCCTGTTGCCCAATATGCGTACGGCGAAGTCAAGCCAGTTCCAACTGGGTACCAGCCAGCATCCTCAAGTACACCTGTTTATGGAGCTAGCACGCCAGTTTATGAGGCATCCTCAACCGCGCCGGCCTCTTCAAAGCCCTACGAGGCTAGCACGCCTGTCTACAGCGTTCACTCGTCTACCCCAGTGGCTTCTTCCAAACCTTATGAAGTCAGCACACCCGTCTACAGCATTCATTCCTCGACTCCCGTTGCGTCCTCGGAGCCAGGGTATGGAGCCTCAACGCCTGTATATAGCATCCACTCTTCTACTCCAGCGGCTTCTTCCAAACCTTATGAAGCTTCGACGCCCGTCCACTCATACGGCCCTTACCCTACCCGCTCGTCCGTGAAATCCTCAATCCCTGGCCACTATCCCACTGGTCACGTATCGTCTTATGTGCCAGACAAGCCATCATCGTCCCCGGTTCACCCTGGATACCCTCAATATCCTCAGTCTGACATCACCATTACTTTCACTACCACCAAAACAAGCTTTGTTCCTTGCAGTACTTCGGTCGGGACAGCGGAGCATGAAAGTGTAATCTACTCAACTTACCTCACCCCTACATACATCCCAGTAACAATCACTTCCACAATTCACGCGACCCACACCGACGTTCCTGTTTACCCTGCCGAGACTCCCAAGCCAACCCCTGAGCACCCGTCTTACCCCGCAGAAACCCCAAGTGTCCCGGGTGCCCCAAGTTGCCCTGCTCAGCAAACGAAAACCGAAACAAAGACTGAGACTGAGACTGAGACAAAGATCATTACTGTCACTGCCCCTGGCGGTTACAAACCCATCCCAACACCTCACCCTGAGCCGTCATCTTCGAAGGCCTACCCTGAGAAGCCATCATATAAACCTCACCCTGAGCCTTCCTCTTCTGCGGTCAAGCCTCCTCCATCGTCGATGCCCCCCTACCCAACTGGCAGTTCGTCTACTAAGCCGCCGCACGGCACTGGCTACGTCCCATCCTCAGCCTCGAAGCCCACTGATTATGTACCCGCATCAAGCAAGCCCGCCGAATCGACTCCTATCTATGAGGTCTCTTCGACTCCTATCTATGAGGCCTCTACCCCTGTAGCAAGCTCCTCAGCTTACCACGCCTCGACTCCCAAGCCCAGCTCTTCCGCCTACTACCCAGTCAGTTCGCCTTCTTCTAAGGCGACTCCCATTCCTACGGGCGGATACGCAGCTTACCCTCCCCCTTACTAAACTCGGTCGTTGACTGAGCTATTCTCTTCACACATCAAACAACAATTACAGGTGGCATAAGTGTTCTCGACGGCAAAACGCTGTAGCTCATGCATAGTAGAGCCACCATTCCTTCACCTCGCACGATCACACTGTTTAGCGTATTGTTTTCGTGGCTTTATTGACTTTACTGTACTTCACTTTTCACACTTACTGGACCATGGCATAGATCGAACAAAGATTTTTTAACGATGGGGGAGAACAGTTTCTCGTATAGTTGATTAGAAAGACAATAGCACAAATCAATCGTCCAACTTTCGTCACTCCTTGAATACTTCTTTTCCACAAACGCTGCTGTACCCACCAAGTTTGTGACTAGAAAAAAATGAGTTCAGCGAGTACGTTCAGGTGGCGATTTTTCTTAAAGGCCGCCCGGATTACCCGCCGGCTTCTGCCTCGCTTCTCAGGACGTCATGCATAACGCTGCCGAGGATGCCGAACAGTACCACATGCGCCATGCTTACGCAGCAAAAAATCAATACTGCAACCTCGTAATCGTTGGTCTAACCATAACCTCATATGGTAATATTGCCACACAATCGATAGTCGCGCTCGTATCCGTACGCCGGACTTTTCTTTCACACTTGTCACTGAGCCAATGCAGAACTTGCGCAAAAGTCTTCCGAGGGCTGTTGCAATAGCGAAGTGTAGATGGCTTGATTTGCTGGCCGATCAATCACGTGCTAGGACCGAATGTAAATGGCGCGAAAGAGGCGTGCATGAGGACATTTAGTCAACGCTGTGAAGAGACTGAAAGAGCCACGACACCGACACCTCGTTCCTTTGGGAAACCAACCTGCTAGACTGAGCGCAGTGCAAGGGATGAAGAGGAGGAGCATCCAGCTTAGAGATAAAGGCGCTTACAACTCGGGGCTCTGAGCTAGGTGGATGCCAATGTCGTCGTTAGCGCATTTGAAATTGCACGGATATCCTATGAGAATAGCTACAGTAAGACAAAGGAACGGCTTGCGAACTCACATGATCATTTTGCTAGACAAGGCACTCTTGATTTGCACCTATGCGTTTTCCAACGATCGCTGTCGCGGAATCAAACGCCTCCACTTCTGACAGTGAGAAGTAGCAATGTAGTAAATCATCTCCGCTATTTTGAGGAAGGGTGAACGAATACATCAAGCCGTGTTTTTTTTTTCCTTGATAGTAAAATAATGAATTCAGCACTTGGTGTTGCGTTGAAGCTTTGCAGGCATTCAATAACGACGCAACTCCGCATTTCATCTTTCATTAATTCATGTTGGACACGCGCAATGGCCTCGATGTCACAAAACCACTAAACCACAAAGCCGCAACACCAATTGTCAACGAAGTCGCTAAATTGCAGTGGAAAGGGATATGTTGGTGCAATCCTTCGTATTGTCGAAGACGGAAAAAATTAATGGAGACGGCGCAGCAGCGGGGATAAAAGCAGCATGGAAGAGAGGCCATGCGTATCTCTTTTGGAATTACATATTAGAGTCGTCTGCCTCGTCCAACCTGTAGCTTGTGGTAATGTGATGTTCGGGATCATCCTAAGAGACAGCTGTCATCCGTCTTACTTTCCAGAAGCAGCTTTTACAGTCGTCTATAGCTGGACTTGAACACTTCCATAGTACTTTACTTCAGCCTACATATTTGCACCAGTCTTTTCCACTTGTCATACATCCTCACCACTGCATCACCTCCTCTTTCTTTGGCAATGTCGCACGAACAACCTTGTCGCAGTTGAGCAGGCAAAGGGGGTCAAAAGCTTTCTTGAGCTGTCTCATTGCATCCACGGTCTCCTGTCCTAGCTCGTGTGGTAGGTAATCGCGCTTTACCAAGCCAACGCCGTGTTCACCAGTGGCAGTGCCCTCGAGTTCGATGGCGCGCTTGACCATTTCGTGAACGAGATGCGATGCTGTTTCGAATTCGCTTTGGCGGTTGTAGAGGATGATTGCTGATGCGCGTGTTAGATCAAATCATTTAAATCTGCAGAATAGAAGTACTCACAGTGAAAGTTCCCGTCACCAACATGACCAACGATACTAGCCAACAGACCACTTTGCTTGATCTTTTCCTTGGTCTCTTCGATTATCTGGGGAAGCTTGGATATTGGAACGGCAACATCTGTTGTCCAAACAGCCATATTAGGATCGCCCTCACTCTTGGCCATGACGCTCCAAAGTGCTTCTTTCCTCGCCTGCCAAAGGTCCTCCTTCTCTTGCTCCGATTTTGCGAATTCGAAGCTTACGGAACCAGATTTCTTGGCTAGACCCTGGACCTGGTTAATCTGCTCTTTGACTGAGCTTTGTGTACCGGCAAACTTGAAGAAGAGCGTAGGGGCATTCTTCCAGGTCTTGTAGGTTTGACCCGCGTCGTTAATGCATTGCATTTGTATGTCGTCTAGAATCTCGATGGCTGCGACGGGAACGCCTGCGCCTACGACCTTGAAGACGCACTCTGCTGCTGAACGAACAGATGGGAAGGCGCAAACAGCGACGCTTGTGTGCTGTGGCTTCGGAATAATCTTGAGAGTAGCCTCTGTGACGAGACCCAGTGTGCCCTCGCTTCCAATGAACATGCGCGTAAGATCGTATCCCGCGGAAGACTTTCGTGGTCGTTGGCGGGTCTTGATGACCGATCCATCAGCCAATACAACGGTGAGAGAAACCACCCAATCTTTCATGGTGCCGTAGCGATACGCGTTTGTGCCTGAGCATCCTGTGCCGACCATGCCGCCAATCATTGCGCCTGGACCTGGGTCGGGTGGGAAGAACAAGCCGTCTTTCGCAAGCTCTTCGTTGAGTAGTTCCCATCCCACAGCTGGTTGGACAACGACATCCAGGTCCTCCTTGTGTAGCTTCACAATCTGATCCATGCGACTAAAGTCAATGCAAATTCCGCCCCTTGTCGCTGCAAAATGCCCCTCGAGACTCGTACCGCCGCTGTATGGTGTGACCGGAATCTTGCGCTCGTGGCAGATCTTCATGATTGCGCTGACTTCTTGTGTGCTTCCCGGCTTCACAACGCAGAATGGTACGTCGCCTGGTTGGGATGGATGTGAGGACCATGAGGACCCGCTATGCGATTCGAGATCATTCCTATCCAGGGTGATGTTTTCCTTGCCTACAATGTCGCGGAAGTCTGTCCATGCCGCTTCCATGTTCGCTTCCGAGATGTTATGTTTGGGAGGATTGAAGTTTTCGAGTGGTGCCGTCGAGCTCGTGACTGGTTTCGGTGGTATCATTTGACCATAGTAGTAGCCTATGCTTGCTGTGAGGAGGCATGCTGATTCGCGGTTAGTTGGCCCAAGGCTTCCATAGAAATGAGAGATAGATTGGTACCGAAAACGGTCGCAAAGAATTGACCTCTTGCCGTTCTTTGCTGCAGTGACTGGATCTGGATCTGCTCTGCTTTTTCTTTCTGCACACGCTCATAGATACTCTCATTGAGTTGGAGATAGAATGGCTTCTCGTCCTCGGTGCCCATCTCCTTCTTGCCGCCCGCCCAACGTCTCTGATTTAGTCTGCTCACTCCCGCGCTTGCTCCGCATTGCCTCCATATCGCGCTCCCTCTGGCGCTTCTCCATGCGACCGAGCCTCGCGGTAGGCTTCCTAAAGGCATTGCGACTAAACAAGATTGCGACTCATGTCGTGGCTGTCGAGGCAACAAATGCGGGGGAGCGCGTGTGCGGGTTTGAACATCGTATGATGATGGTGGTGATGCCAAGACCAGCGTAAGTCCGACCCGTCGCGCCCGACCCCTGCTCATGCAGTCTTCATGCATGTCTGCCACATCCATCGATGATCTCATCTATGTGGGTATAGAGGAGTTCATGCATGATTTGTTTTGAAGGCTAACAATGTGCGATCGACAGATGCCAACGTCATGGACCAGCGTGCGGCTCAGCGTAGGTTCACACTCAAGCATCACTCAGAAAGAAAGAGGCCAATAAGAATAGACTACGCAATTGCGAGCTCAATGGCCGAAGCCAGAGCGATATATCAAAACCAAAGACAAATCCCAAACTCAGTCTAACCTGCGACGCCACCAGGCACGCAGCGCTGGTCGAATGAACACCAGGAAAACTGTGCAACGCCTGTACATGTCCATGGACAAACGTATCAAGTGATATAGGGGCAACTCCAAAACAAAACCTTGCTAAAGTGTCAAGCAACAGCATAATCCCTAATGATGCGCGCGCAAGATATGCAGCGTGGGTACCGGGAGGCATATATCATAGAAAGGCCGTGGTCATAACGCCATGCTGAGAAAAGAATGAAAGGGTATGTAAAAGTGAATCGGGTATAAAAACGAGGAGAGATGGGGCGCGAGGATGAGGATATGTAGGGTGGAGTGGGGAGAAGGTGCGAGGTATGATCTCGGACGTCAGCCTATGCAGCGATGCGACACCGACTGCATGTTTGCGTAGCAGTGCAAGCCACCAGACTATCCACAACTGTAAGCTACCTGCTAGTTGCCTGATAGGCGCAGTAGCCTCGTCTTGAGCCAGGTAATGAATCTTAGCCACCTTCCCTTCGCCGCGCGGCTCTTGGTGACTTTCGGTGCTGCGCTAGTTGCAACAGCCTTCTCCGGATCAACCGTGGCCACGAGCTTGGGCAGCGAGTGAGAGTGCGCTTGGCGGTGGTCTGAGTATTGGCGTCCGCCTACAGAAGGTCTACCACTGATAGAAGGCCGGCCACCAATCGAGGGTCTGGGTGTCTTCTCGCAGTCGTCGGAAACGGTGCGTGTACGATTCATCTCATTGCGGTCAAGAGTCTCGGACTTGCGTCGCTGGAGATCTTCCTTTTTCAGTTGTTTTCGGTAATCGCGTTCCTGCTGCTTGTATGCCTCTTTTTCGTACTTTCGCTCCTTGGCTCGCTGCTCCTCCTCAAACTTTTGTCGTGCAGCGCGGATGGATGCAGCCCTTGAGGCAGGGTCGACTAGCGAGTCGCGGCCGCCGCGAATGAAACGGCATGTCTGGTCGAACGAGGTGCGCGAACTGGGCGAAGTTGTCGTGTCGATGGACTTGAGCGTGTCGCCGCGTGCTCTCGGTGGGCCGGTCGGCGAAGTGAGCGAGGCAGTGGATTGAGAGTAGGTGTTGGCGAGTCGCGTGAATGAATTGTTGGTGTGGATGCGTAGGGATGTCCCCTGGGCCGAGGACATGGAACCAGATCGGCGTGCGGGATCATACGAGTTCTGTCTCAGACGCACTTCGTCGTCGGACATGATATCATCGCCCTCGTGCTCGCTTCCCAGAATCGATGGTGGCGACGAGTTTGCTATTGGCGGTGAGTAGAGCTGCGGAGTCTGGCGAATCGAAGACAGGGGCGTCGGTCGCTGCAGGCCAGACGAGGTCGAGTACTGCGATTGATTCGAGGTAGCGCGGTTGTGGCGGTGACGGCCGTTGACAGGCGTGAAGTTGACATCGGATATAGATCTCGAGTACGCGCCGTACTCTGAGATGCCCAGGCCCGTCAGGTCGTTCTCTGCGGCAGGTCGCGAGAGATCCAGACCGCTACTCTCCTTGGACGAGAGCTTGCGCAGGTAGGGCTTGATCTTGAGCGGGTGGGCGGAGGCTACTGCAGGCATGGGTCGCTGCGTCTCTATCCAGGACTCCTCAAAGACCTTGGGCGTGTTGGAGCGGTCAAAGGTAAAGGCGCCATGGTCAGCGACGGGGCTGAGAGGAGTCGTCGTCGTCGCAGCAGAGGCCGAGTGACCTCGTTTGTGAAGACGCGCATGCCTGGCAGACATGGTGGAAGAGGAGGCTCGCGCGTGTTATCGGAGCATGTCAGAGTAAATGGGTTATAGTAGGGCCCGAGAAGTGATCAGCGGTGGACGGTTGCACCGTGTGGCATCACCAAGCCAACCTTAAGACCGCTCCCTTCCGATGGTTCCGTGGCAGGGAATCAACCCCCGACAGATCGGTGACGAAAAGACTGTGTCAGGCCTTGGTTACTGAGCGGGCCGCTGGCGTGAATCCGGGGCACTTCAGGCTGGATGATGGCCGATGGCGCATTCGTGGGCACGATCGTGGTTTGCTGGCCGGAAGACGGTTCCTGGCTCGCTGCTGGTACGCTGAGTCGTTGGCCTGCCTCAATCGCGCTGCCTCGGCTCCAAGCGCCTGCGCAGCTAATCTAAGCAATGATGGTCGGTACCGGGAGCGATGAAAACGAGCACCACCACTCAACGCGCCCGCAGTGATTGGGGGAGCCAGTGCTCAAAATGCACCACCCGAGTGTCTTGCGGGCGTGAGTGTGAGTATACGTGGGTAGCTGTGGAGAGAGGGCTGCAGTCCGGCTGAAGCGGAGTCGCCGTCTATTTGGAACGACTGATAAGCACCAAGATACGGTGGAGGTCCGACTCTGCAGTACCAGTGGCTACGAGAGCCTCACCGCTTACAGACCTACGGATGCCATTGCTACTGTGCCGTCTACCTGTCCAACCCGCCTCTCTGCAATGTGAAAATATGCCTTTCTGCATATCCCGTCTCCGCTTTCGCCCCCGCCGGAATCCTTGCCATGGAGCTACACTGCGCAATCAAGTGGCACGGCAGAAACTGCACGCGCATTGCTGCGGTCGTGTATGATGTGGACTGCTTAGGTATATGTCGCAGATTGCAGTGCTTTTAAGCAACGCGTGATCATGAGAGGTCAGGAGCGTCGGCTTGCGGCTCACTATTCGTATGCAACCTGCGCTGACCAGCTGAAGTTGGCCCAGTCCTTCAAAGCCGACGCTATCAACGCGTGCGTGGCTGTGTATAGCTCAGTAGTAAAGGATTCGGCATGCGTTATCTCCCTCCGCCCACGGCCTGACGACCACGGCTCACCATCCTCCGCTTACCCCGCCATTGCCCAAGGCTGACATCGCCCAAGCCACAGACCGAAATATTCAGGCTATGACTCTCGCCAACCTGCTCAATAAGCACGATTGTCAAGGCGAAGAGGAGATACTCCGCTAGCAAGTGACAGTCTCATAACAATCAAAAGCCAGGGATTCTCGGTCCGTTGCAACCGATATATCTCTGCTACAAGGCCATGCCCCAGTTCTAGCGCAAGATGCTTCACGTGCTCACTGAGACCTGAAACCCGCTTTTTGCTACTCCACACAATCTCTCGTCCATCTACCTTAGACTCCCGGTAACCGCTAAGGCGCTTTCTTAGCCAGTGAAATGTCGACGAATGGACCAATCCTCACACGTCAGAGCCAATGTCCCGGGACTACCCCTCGCGGCGTATCCGTATGGGAGCCAACAATTCTGTGCGCATATGCTTGCGACAGTCTACGCCAATGTTCCTCTTAGGGCCTCGCCATCAAGTATCCCGGGTGTCGATTTGGGTTTGTTTGGTGTGAAGAACGTGAAACCCGGCCAAGAGATCTCTCGAACCCGACCACAGGTGAAATGCGTTGACCCAGGCAAGAAGGGAAAGGTATGCGACTATTGCTAGACTCGTCCGAATAGTATCGTTCGTCTCTTCCCCCTTGAATTTGAGACACAAAAATATAGGCTAAAGTTGAGGGCTTGCTCTGGACTGTGGCAAACATAGCCACTCGTATGGATCTTGAAGAGCCATTCGGCGACCTAAACGTATTGATCGTTATCGAAAGTGAAATTCTAAGAGTCCACACAGTACGAAAGCTCAACGCTGGTGATGAAATCTTCTGTTGCTATGTAGATTTTGACTCAGATGCAATCACTCGACGGGATCAGATCTTCGAGGGGTATTTCTTCGACCTTAAGGGGTCTATGTGGGACTCTCTTGTTCATCAACTGATTACGTACAGGCCCCCGCTGTAAACCTCAGATACAAGAGTACACTTCGTAGAAGCATTGGAATCAGATATGAAGAGATGTTTGTACATGGCACGACACAGCGGAGATACCTGGGTTTACAGACTGTTCAAGCTATTCAATCCCTCGTAAATGTGTCTTGGAATTTGGTGGATATATGAATGCATCGGAGCCTGGCATGGCTCCTGACTTGGACAGAGCACGCAACGTTGTGGATGTGAGGGGTAGTTATAGGCAATAGTATTTGCTTCACACTACAGAATGATAGTGAAGGGATGGCTCTGTATTACTACACGATGTCGGTGGAAAGAGAGAGAATAATCCTTGCCCAGGCTCCTCAGGGGCGGGGCGCAGCTTAAGAGCAGGTCCGGCGGCCAAGGCGCTACTGTGAGAAGCAACTACGCGGCCACTTCCTTCAACCCAACCGCTCTCTAAGTAATACAGTTACAGTAGATGGATATGTATACGTGCTTGCTCGCGTAGCAAAGAATACCTTTGGATCTGACGCTCCTACATTATGGCCATCCATAGCTAGAAGAATGAGAGGGGTTCGCGTGGGAGGGGGTTATACCCGGCACTCTTGCTTCCTCAAAGAGATTCAGAGACGCATAATCGGAACTACTGCGGTGGGCTGGAGCAGAAGGGACTTGGAGTATATCTCTGGTCAACAGAGTGTAACATGCCTGCGTTATGTTAGTCGACTGCCAGATTTACCTAAACCCCGCAGAGGACATCAGAGCAAAGCAATCCAATGTACTATAGAGATAGCGTGGGGCCGCTCAGGTTATGTTGGGCTCGTCGATAAATGACCATTATCAGGTTTACCCTACTGTGATTTTTCCATGTTGCCTGCTCCGTGCATGAGGTACTTGGTACCGATACGTACGGAGAACTTCTCTTGTGTGCCCGCAAGACAGTCTGGCATAACCAAGCTACGAAGTGACGTGTCCGTGACATGTGGGCTTGTCATACTTCAACATTTCCGGCCCTAGAATGCCATATGGTCGACGTATCTGTGGATATTGTGACGGATCAATTCGCATGAACGCTCAAGCGAGATGGAGCATTTCTCCTAGTGCGAGCTAATCTTTTGCTTTTTTTCGATCAGGGTGCCCTTGCACTAGCGGTGTGCTAAGTGAGAGAAAGTCTCGTTGCTAGGCGGATGACTAAGTCCTCCCTGACGTCGAGCACGGGTCGCGGCTGCCGGAACATCAAAAACATCGTACCCCGGAACCGACATTTACCACGCGCGTTCCATGGCGTTATAGTCCGACACATCTCGACCGCATTCATCACTGTCTGACCCCAAGTGATCGCGATCATGTCGTCTAACAAGCGGGGCAACATTTTCGGCCAGGGCAAGCCTGAGCACCCATACGAAGAGCGCGACAGTCCCGCCGATGTGCCTCAGAAGGCGACGGCAGCACAGTTGGCCTCGCGAAAGTAAGACCCCCATTATTGGCGTTCATCTCACAAACACATTCAGTCTACAGCGCCATGATGTGCTTTGTCTTTCACATGCTGACTCTTTGTCCCCAGGATCAAGACCGCGAAAGCCCGACGACCAGCAGGTGCCTCCTCCGTGAGTCCCCCGACAACCACAACACGTCGCAACGCTGCGCAAGCATGTCGTTGCACCCATTTACACCTGCAGGGTGACGCGATATACGTCGCAGAGAGAAATTATTCGCTAATGTACGCGCATAGGGTCTATCTCAGAGCGCGAATTTTGGCGCTCCCCAGCAAAACAGCTTCAACTTCGGTGCTTCAGCGCCCGCCCCCGCCAACGGCGACGCGAATGGCTTCGGTGGCTTTGGAGGAAACAGCGCTTTCGGCAGCGGCGCAACAAACAGCTTCCCACCCGCACAGCCCGCTGCTCCCAGCAACACCTTCTCCAGCTCTTCCTTCCCAGCTTTTGGTGGCGTTAATCAGGGTACAAGCACAGGCTTCAATCCTCAACCACCATCATCCACGGGGTTCAATTTCACAGCTGGAGGCGCGAACCCCTTCGCAGCGAGCTCGGCGCCCGCGACGAACGGTAGTGCGACTGCGCCCGCGCCTGCATTTGGCGGATCAATGTTTGGCAACTCCCAGGCCCAGAGCAATCCGTTCGGTGGACTAGGACAGAACAACACTTCAAGCTCAGCCACGTCAGGCAGTATGTTCGGTACATCAAGTGCCGCACCCTCAGGTGGAATGTTTGGGACTTCCAGCGCTGCGCCATCAGGCGGCATGTTTGGGACATCGAGCGCCACACTTTCGGGTGGCATGTTCGGTACCACCAGTGGCGCTCCGAACGCTACAACAACCTCTGCTCCGGCTGCGGCACCTTTTACTTTCGGCGCTACAGCTACATCTGCTCAGAATACCTCAAGTACGCCAGCGACAAGCGGCATGTTCAGCGGTTTTGGCGCATCTGCACCGCCTGCAGCACCAGCACAGAATACCATCTTCAGCGGTTTCGGTGCTAATGCGCAAAAAGACGAGACCCCCAAGGAGTCCGCTACGCCTCAGACCAACATGTTCGGTGGCTTCGGCTCAAATGGACAAAAGAACGACACTATCGCAGAAACACCCAAACAGAACAACGACTTCGGAGGCTTGAGTACGGGCGCACAAAGTACACCGAATGCTACTGCAACCGCCCCTGCAACAAATCTGTTTAACTTTGGCGCTTCAGCACAGAAGACAGAGAGCGCGACGTCTTCGGCACCGTCCACCGGCCTCTTCGGAGCCTCAGCATCTGCCGCGCCGAGTGCAGGCGCCTCCACACCCGCCAGTAATCCTTTCGCGAGCCTCCCAACTGCTACGGGTGCATCAGCCACTCCATTCAGTGGTTTTGGCGCGCCCTCACAAGCACCCCAGGCGCAGGAGAAAACCCCAGCTCCCTCAGCAAATCTGTTTGGCAGTCTCAAGAAGCCCGACGAGTCCAGCACTACCGCGACAGCAGAGACACCCAAGACTAACCCATTCGCATCACTCTCGAAGCCAGCTACACCCCCAGCTGCTGCACCAGCCACAAACAGCTTTGGATTTGGCCTCTTGGGAACTGCACCAGACAAGGATATGTTCTCTAGCACCCCCGAAGAGGAGTCGAGTGCAGCAGCACTCAAAGCCCCGGAAGCACCCAAGTCGGGTCTATTCCAACCGTTCAGCACCCCACAGCCGGCCAAGACGACGCATGCTGAGAAATCACAGAGTGGTCTTTTCAGCGCTGCTCAGCCCAAGACCAGTTCAGGCATGTTCGCTCAGACGTTCCAACCCGAGACGAACAATTCGAGCAACCTGTTCAAGAAGCCTCAGTCTGGCTTTCCGTCTTTCACACCATCCGTCACCTCGTCAGCAGAAGCACCCAAACCTGCAGCTGCAACACCATCCGCTCCTAAGGAAGTTTCTAATCCTTTTGCCTCCCTACCAGCTCCTTCGGCAGAGCGCCCGAGTCTGTTCAGCGCATCGAAGGATCCTGCACCAGCGATGCCTAACCTCACAGGGGGTTCAACGCTCTCGACTGAAGCGCCACAGGCCGATATGCCCAAAATACCCAAAGTCCACGTGCCTAAAGAATGGGCCGTACCAGGCGCTGTACGTGCGCAGAGTGGTGACTCTCTTCTGAAGCAGATATCCGACTTGACCGCCCAACTTCAGGTCTTGAACGGAAAGTATCGACAACAGCTTAGTAACCTCCCGCCCACAGCAGACTGGTCAAGTGTCTCGATATGGCATTACAAGCACGCAACAGACATTAAGAAGAAGATCGATAATGTGAAGAAGCAACGCGCAGCTGGTCGAGGCGTCACTGGAAATGAGTCCAGTCTGTCTACCAAGCGTAAGGCCAGCGAGGATAGCTCTGAAGCCCGCGAGCCTTCTCCAACCAAGCGAGCTCGTCCAGCTGAAGCTAGCCCGACACCTCAGCCCTCCGCTCCTACACCGAAGTTCCACCCACCAGCAACGGCAACATCGAACATGTTTGCCAAGGCAATAGGCAACAAGCCCGCTACTGAAGCTTCCACTTCCTCGACAAACCTCTTTACTCCAAAGACGGCCGACAAGCCTAGCATAGAATCTTCGCAGACGGGCTCTGATCTTGTATCGGGATCGCCACGTAATCACGGCTTTGCTACTCCTGAATCTTTGGGCAAAGCTTCTGGTTCAACAGGTTTCAAGCCTACCTTTGGTGGCGACTCGAGTAGCAATTCCGATTCGACCGGCTTCAAGCCGAACTTTGGTAGCGTTACATCAGGTGGCGGTGGCTTCATGGCGCAGTTCTCTAAGACTGCGAAGACGTACGAGGAGCTTGCTGCTGAGCGCAAGAAGAAGGCCAAGGACGAGGACTACGACTCCGACGATGAAACAGAAGAGGAGTGGTCCGCCAGATATGACAAGGCCGAAGCTGAGCGTCTTGCAGAAGAGAAGAAGAAGATCGCTGCCGCTCCTGCTTTCTCAGTGCCTGGCGTAGTTAAGGACACACAAACGTCCGACAGCGCTACTCCCAAAGCCAATCCTTTCACTAATCTCATGAAGCCTACGAGCGGTGCTTCAGCACCGGGGCTGTTTACGCCCAAGGCTGCCAGTCCCGCTCCATCTACAGGTAGCCAGTCCGTCTTCATCGCTCCGAACGCCTCTCCAGCACCGTCTTCCAACATCTTTGGCCATCTGTCTTCAGGTCCCTCGTCGAACAACCAGGATGAGTCTGATGAAGACGGTGAACAACAGGAGACAGTTGGCTCGGTAGAGCCGACCACTCCCCCAAAGCCCAGGTTTGGCGAGTCGGAAACTGAGTCTGAGGATACCCAGGAGCACAGCAAGGCAGATGCCGGTTCCAAGCGTAGCCTTCTTTCCAGAATCACCCGGGACAACGACTCTGAGTCAGAAAAGGAGAACAATGGTATCTCTTCTACGTTGGCAACCAATGGAACTACCACGCCTACCAATAAGCCCTTCCAGTTCTTCGACTTTGGCGCAGCGTCCAATACCGCCCCTCGGACAGCGCCTCCCAAGTCTGACACATTCGCTGGCGATCAGACTTTCAAGGTTGGTAGTCCTATCAAGTTTGGTCAAGCTCCTGCCACCGAGAAGAAGGAGGCACCAAAGTTCCAGTTCCAGCCCGCCAAGCCATCAGCGGGTGAGCTCTCTACGACCCCAGCTAAACCGCCGCCATCTTCAATCTTCAACTTTGCTCCTTCAGGTGGATCTTCGCTGTTTGCACCATCTGGCGCCAACTCCGTCACTTCATCAGTATTCTCCTCGCGCGCCGGCACGCCCTTATCTGAAGCTGGGGAGACTAGCACGGCTTCCGCCGCAGACGACGAGGAGGGTGAGAAGCACGAACAGGTCGATTTCTCGAAGCTCACCGAAGAAGAAACCAGCGCCTACGACATTGTCTTCCACACCGAAGTTGTCCTTGCCAAACACCAAGTCGACAAAGAGGGAGAGAAGACATGGGCCAACCTTGCCAAGGGCCCACTCTGGATTCTCAAGGACAAGGAGACGGGCAAGTGCTCTGTGCGTGTACGCATTCCCAGTGGTGCTACACCCCTCAACTACCAGATCCTGCCTTCACTTCCAGCGACTGTCACTGGCTCCAGCAAGAAGATGGTCATGGCGACTAAACCTGCCAAGGAAGGTGGACTGCAGTCTGTCATCTTTGCCGTAAAGTCACCTGAAATCGCGACAGAGATGGCAGCCAAGTACACCGAGTCGGTTCCTTCGCCGTAAAAGACATACTTTTTCTTCTGGCCTACTATACATCGATTGACATAGTAGACTCGGCCCCTGAACCTATTGTACCCTTTCCCTACGTCACTCGCCTTCTATCTCGGCCTATTCAGTTCGGCTTTCACCTTTTGGTACGTATGGTTCCACAAAAATAGGCGCATCTGTGTTTTTAGATATCTCAGCGAGGAGGGCCTTGTTGTGTGTTTGCGTATTCTTTTTTATAGAGAAGGGCAGCAGATATTGCGTTGAATCATGGGAAATTTTGAGCATTGCATGACATGGCGTTTTTTTTCTTATCGTTGATTTCCCCTTCCCCTTGACCAAGTTGCATCATGGACGAGAAGTAGGTTTTTTGATGCCATAGCGATGGTTAGGACCCGCATTGCCACCTTTTTCTTCTTACAAATGTAATATATAGCAAACTGCCTTTTCTAATCATATTCATGGCCGCCTCTAGTTGCGCGATCGTATCGGGATGACTTGTATTTACTGCGGATGCTGTTAAAATAGGCGCGCATGTATGTAATAGAACTTCTGACCGTATGTATGTGTGTGTGTGTGTGTGTGTGCATGTGTATCAATGTCTCCCTTGTTCTCTATTCTTTCCAGGAGCAAGTTGCGAAACTGTTTTGCGGCTTGGCAGACATGGGATATGTACTAGCATGATTAACATGCTTGAATCTATATTTTCCTGTAATTCTGTATGGTGGAGTAAAGCAAAACATCTGCAAGGCTAGAATCCACAATGTTATGCTTACCTCCTTCCATTATGCGGATGTGGCTTCTGCCTATCCCGCCCGTGCGCGTCATGCACCATCGCGTGGACGACAGCGATTCCCCAGCCTCCCAACTAGCGGCATCCCGTCGCATTGTGTCACCGACAATTCACCCTTCAACGCGCAATGCCGCCTTAAATGTGCGCAAACGCCGGCGCAAACCCACCTAGCGCATTGAATTCTACTCGCATATCAACATCCAGACCGAACAAGTCAACCGAAAA
The DNA here is from genome assembly GCA_900634815.1 of Paradendryphiella salina. Classification (NCBI taxonomy): domain Eukaryota; kingdom Fungi; phylum Ascomycota; class Dothideomycetes; order Pleosporales; family Pleosporaceae; genus Paradendryphiella; species Paradendryphiella salina. The sequence continues at coordinate 1,614 of LR132230.1, read as the reverse complement.
CATGGACGCGCCATCGTCGCAACTCCACCTCGAAATCCGCGATGCCGTCGTGCGCGCTCTCGCAACGCGCCGCCCGATTCTTCACCATTTGAACGCCGATACTTCCTGGCTCCTGCAGGTACCCCGCCCTGCTAACGCCGTCAAGCATGGGAGCCGCATATATTATAATATCTTGATCGATCCGTGGTTTGTGGGTGGGCAAAGCGATGTCGCCAAGTGGTTTAGCCAGCAATGGCACGCGACAGAGAGTGCGGTGAAGAGCATTGCCGAAGTAGAGGAACTGGCGCGGCAAGTAGAGATTCTAGCTGGAGGCTTGAGATTGGGCAAGAACAGAAAGAGAAAGGCCGAGGAGGTGGATGAGGAGAGTTATGTGGATTGTGTGACTGTCAGTCATGAATTTACAGATCACTGTCATAAAGAGACGCTACTGGAGATTCATGGTGACGTGCCTGTTTTCGCGACAGAGGTATGCCTATCACAGCATGTCAAGAGAAGCACACGGCTAACAAAGAACAAAAGCAAGCGGCAAGAACCATATCATCTTGGAATCACTTCCGTACCGTAACAATCACCCCGACTTTCCTCGACGACGCCGACTGGCACGACTACTCGCTCTTGCCCCTTCCTTCTTGGCTCAGCATCTCGCGCCTCACAGCGACAGGAGATTCGCTCTTCTACCACTCGGCGCTCTTAATCACCTTTGCCACACATCCTTTCCTCTCCAACGCCACACCCAAGAAACGTCTGTCCACACTAAGCATAAACGGCGATGGCGGAGAAGATATATCGTCCAGCGCCAATAGCGAAGCGGCCGAGTGCGTGATATACACTCCACACGGTATACCACATACGGCGCTTTCCCCTATTGCCAAAGCAGACCCACCGCTGCTTACCCTCGCTTTTCTACACGGTCTCCATGACGTGTCTATCTCTGCGGCGCAGCAACTCAATCTAGGGGCAAAGAATGGCGTTTTGGCACAGCGCATTCTCCGCGCGAAATATTGGGTTGCCACGCATGATGAGGTTAAGAAGGGAGGCGGTTTCATTAGCTGGTTCCTGCGCAGGAAGGTCTGGACTGTGGAAGATGCGCTCAGAGAGGCAGAGGCAGATGTTGAGTTTGAAGATGTCAGGTTTCAGGATATGGGGAACGGGGAGAGTAGAATTTTAGAGTAGGCCGGGTCCAGTGGAGTAGTGGGAAGTGGTTGTTGTAAAGCAATACAGGATTGGCCGGGATGGGACATGGTGGTCGTGTGAAGACCACGGTTGTAAATAGTAGATGGTACGAGGGTAATGGCATGGGACTATTTGGTCGGTGATACGACAGTGGGAGAGAGAGAGAGAAAGTATATACCCCATTTGCGAAATTTGGCGAGAGCGAGCCGAGAAAAATTGTATTTACATTGATAGAGCGTTGCATTCCTTTTCTTGTCCTATCACTTCATACGGCCTCTATCAACTTTCTCTCCTTGATAATACCACGGCACGTTTTTTTTCCCTCCCTCACTCTCTCTAAACATCCATCCCATAAACCCAATGCCCAGGTCCCCTCTACCCCCATTCAATCACACCCTCTCCACCGCGCTCTTCCACCCCACCGCGCTCTTCCACCCCACC
>LR132229.1:0-39209 GCA_900634815.1 Paradendryphiella salina | reverse complement strand
GGGTTTATACAATTATTTATGCCAACGCGCGAATGCGCATGTTTGAGTTTTTGAGCTTCTGCACCATAGATATACCCTGCGCCATGGATAGATGAAAGAGGAATGATACCTAAATATTTCCATACAAGTTGCTTTTGCTTCGTGGTGTTGATGTCGTTGTCGCAAGACGAATGATACGGTCTGAACGGGGGTGTACGGTAATACTATCTGGATAGAAGAGAAAGGACAGATAATGCATATGAGTAGTGATCTCTTCATCAACACAGCAAGAAACAAAACAAGAGGCGTAAGTTTCCCCCTTTGCCTCAAGCATATCCCACTCGCCTTCTCTTCGTCGAAAGAACCTACGCCTATAGCGCCATACAGTCTATAAAGCCCAACACTTGCAATAGAAGTAGCCCCGTGCATGAATCATCCCATCAAGCTCCGTTATCACACGTAAACTAGAACCAGCCCTTCTTCCTCCGGTCAGCCCTGTCCTCACGCCCCCGACTCATCATGCGCTTCTCCCTCTGTTCCAATTGGCGCAGGCCCTCCATCTCCTTGAGCACATGCTCGAGCAGATCCTTGCGGCGCACAACATCGAGATGGCGTTTGATCTTGGGGTCTTCCTTTGCGAAGCGGTCAATTTCTTCTTGGGAAAGACCACGGCCTAGACGGGCGTCGAGTTCGCGAGGAAACTACGCAGTGTTAGCATTACAATCACGGAAAGATACTTGTGGAGGGAAGGGCCGTGGGGGTTGACGTACGATGTAATAGAACTTTGATAGCAATTCGGCGTCAAGGAAGAGGTCAGCGGTTGTGGTGAGCTTATCTGCCACAGCGTCGAGGAAGACTTCGGGGCAGTGATATTTGTTCTTTTTGCTGGCGCATTGCTTGCTCTTGATGGCTATGAGGCGGAGTTTCAGGACGTCAATGCGGTCCCGGAGGAAGACGGCCTCTCGTCCTGCAAACATTGTTAGCTTTTGTTTTTAATTGTTATTGCGGGAGACTGGGTAAAATGTTTACCCTTGGCAAGAAGCGCAGAACTGAAGCCTCCAGCACCACCTACGCCGTCGCCCTCAAGAACGACTTGGCCACTTCGTACGCGGTCAATGAAGGTCATGACATCCCTGACCCTCTTGCGGCCGCCGACTTGGTCCTCGAGCTGCTTGACAGCAGACTCTACTACCTTGAGCTCGTCCTTGAGCACCGCAGTCACATTCTCGCGACCTTTGGCCCATTCGTTGTCTTCAACTTCAATGCGGTATTTGTAGGGCTTGATACAAATTTCCAATTCATCGGAAATATCGTAGGAGAGGTCCTTCAGTATCGATGTCGAGGCATCGGTGATGGCTTGTCGGGCAAATGGGTGAGCAGCAAAGCGTGAGTTCGTGATGAGACGGTCGATGTGTGCTTGGAGGGCGTTTGCGACGACGTTAGTAGCTAGACGTCCTACACCGAGCTTTGTTAGGGCAGCACTAGAGCTGTCAAGCTTTATTTGCCAGATCTGATCCTCGCCTTCAATGTCTGCCTTTGCAAGGTTGGTGAGAGGATCGGTTTCAGGAAAGGGGACGCTGAGGTCGTCGAACGGCCTGTTCCAGTAGCGCTGTGCAAGCAAGTTGAGCACTTGCTGGTCGAGCTCGTGCTTGAGTAGGTCGCGAACTTGTTGACGGCCAAACTGATCTGTGAAGCCGCGGAATGAGTGCTTGAAAGCGTCAAGTGACTCTGCAAGGTACGACTCGGCGCTGATAGGTCGCTCGTTGTACTGCACCTTGTACTCGTACCTGGCTTCTTCAAGCTCCCGTTGGATGGCCTCACTCGTCGTCTTGAGACTCCCAGCCATGGTCTGTTCAAGTACATGCATGAGCTTTTTCTTGAGGTTCTGGGTGCCTACGGCAAGCTCTGATCCATCTGAGAACTCGGGATGAGACCCAAAGTAGGCGTTTTCGTTCTTTGTAATGGCGTTGGAAATGTTTCCGTTGCCGCGACTAAATAGTTTGGAGCCCCCTGCACCGGCGGGTACGCGGCATACTACGCCAACGTATCCTAACCGAAGAGCATACTTTTGGTCGTTCAAGAGACTAGCACCACGCTCGGCATCTACAAGATCCATCTTGGTGATGACGCCGATGGTTCGCTCACCACGGGGGTCCATTCTCCTTGAAGCTCGCAGTGCGGTGCTGTTAGCCAGATCCACATCTGCCGCTGAGATGGCGAGAATGACATTGGGTGCCCTGATGTATTTTTCGCAAAGCTGGGAAATCTTCTCCTTGAGCTGCGGGGGCTGATCCCGACCGACAACCTGAATGTATCCCGGGAGATCGATCAACGAGAGGTCAGGCACGTTCGGCGAGTATATCCTTAGCTGGATGGGGTCGTCGGATACACAATCGGTAGCGGGCACAGCGAGATTCAGGTCCGTCAGCGTCTTCTGCACCTGGCTGAAGTCTGTGACCTTGCCCAGGCCAATAGCAGGGAACTCGCAGTATTCGGCACGCGCATCTGGGGTATTGACGAGGGTGAGTTCGATGGGCCGCCGAGTCACCATGTTGTGGCCCTTGGGCAGGAACTCGTGGCCCACGATGGCCTCGAGGACCGAACTCTTTCCTGAGGATTGCGATCCGATAACGACAATGGAGGGCAGCGTAAGCGATTCGGATTGTCCGACCGTCTGCAGCAGGCCCCGTATCTCAATCATCTTCTTGGTGAGCATCATCATCTGCTCATCCCGTGCAATCTTCTCTCCCTGCGGCCTATCCTCTTCGTCGTCTTCTTGCGAGTACCCGAAAGCAGCGGCTCCTGATGCACCAGCTGCTGCAGCACCCGAGCCGCTCTGCTTAGGCTCTTCCGGGCCCCTGCCGCCACCATTGCCGCCCGCGCCACCAGACTCGTCTTTGGCAAGTAGCTTCTGTAGCCATTCCGGGTACTGCACGCTTTCGAGTTCGTCCTTGGTCGACTTGAAGCCCTTTTCTATCTGGTCGAAGAATCCACTCGCTGTGCTGAGTGCACCGCCCGCAAATTCGGAGGCGCCGTCCTTGGTCCGGTGGAAGAAATCGAGTGCAAAGGTTCCTGCCTCTGTTGCCTGTCAGCATGCCCGTATACTAATGTTTTTCCGTGTTTGCACATACGGCCGGCCTGGTACTGGATATACGAGACACCAGCAATGACCGCTCCGCCCGCAGCAGCGCCCACCGTCGCGAACTTGCCCACAAGCTTCGGTATCACCCTCGCAAAGGAGATGGATCGTGTGGCGGGGATGTTGTGCAGCGCGTAGCTACCGAGTGGCCATGGCCGCCGCTTCACCAGCCGAATGCCGGCTTCATTTCGTAGCAGTCCGCCGGCGGGGAGCGAGTGTGTGGTGTAGAGGCGTGGTGTGAGAAGCGGTGTACGGCGTGCGAGGGTGGAAAGGCGGCCCGCGATGAGCCTGCCGCTCATGTTTGCGACGACGAGAGGACGAGGATGGTTTTTCGTTGTAGCATAGGATCAGGTGTTTGGCTGCCAGACGCGGTTGGCAAGGTTGCACACAAAGATGCGGCGGCTATGCACGTCACACTCGACTTTCGGTGCGCTGAGCGAGGTGCTTGGGCCATGCACCCGCGTGGGGCGCCCATGGTGGTCTTCCCGTCGCTGGGCCAAGGCAGAATGAACAGCACATGGACTAGACAGCTCAACACTTCAAACTAACATGAGATAAGACTTGGCTTGGATTGGCCCTTATCGCCAGTATCCTTGCGTGTCCAGAGAGCCATTGTCTTCATGCGGTTGTCACATGTCGACTGTTGTATCAAACAGCTGTCGTATCGTCCTGGGCAAACCTCACTTCAAGCACAGGATTGCCCTCTCTCCAAAAGCCCCTAACAGTGAGCCTTCTTCCTTGATCATATCCCGCAGCCAGTTCCGTGAGCCTTCCACTTCTCTGCTGGCAAACTTGACTAGTACGAAGCCCCTCACGTTGGCTGCGCTCCATACCAAACCGTCCACTTTCTCGCGCTGCTGCCTCTCGTATCGCCTCTGCTCGTGCGGTAGAAGTTCGGGCTGCACGCCGTCACCCCAATTCCTCCCCCCAATACGCGGCAGGGCCTCGAACTCACCCAAGAAAAACTTGGAGAGCGATGAGAATATCGACCCGCGGATGATCAATGTGCCAAATACCGAGTAGTCATCCATGCGTGATGAGAGTGGCATTCCCGTTTTGCCATGTTTATCTAAGATCAGGTTGTCCCGAATGAGGAGCCTCTTGTTCCCTGCTTCATCCATCGTCCACACTTCATTCCGGCTTTTGTATGCAAAGATATCCCAGTTCTCGCCTCGTGCAGAGCGGCCACTGGTCACCCAGTCGCACACACAAACATTGCCTTGCTCTTTTTCGAGATGGTAGATCTGAGACTGCGAGAAAGCTGTGTGGGCAAATGGCTGCACAGGATCTGGAAGATAGACCAAGCCAGAGTCATGCTTGAGATATACCGTCATATGCTGTCGAGAGACCAGGTCTGGACTGGGCGTTTTGAAGATCTTGGTCGAGCCTTGGGTCAACAAGACCAGTCGCGTGTTACTGTCTAGTCTGACCTCTAGGTCTATACTGTCTCCAGCAACAATACCGCCGCCATAAGTAAGAAGGAAGACTGTATGTATCAGACGGGGTGTCGCAACCCCGACTTCGTCGTTTTCTTTCTCGCCGAAACTTGGCGGTGGTAAAGGGTCTGGCGCGACCAACTTGAGTGGATATTGGTAAGAGACAGTACGAAGAACAGGCTGGTATGGTGGGAGAATATCGACAACAATGGATCCATGGCCGGGCTTAGATGTAGAGGCCCCAAAAGGTGAGGTAAAGGGCATGGCGCGTTGCTATCGGAGCCCAAGATCAATCATCTTGTGGAATTGCACATCCTTAGCTTAGGGATCAATTTTTGGGGACTCGAGGAATTCACATACAACTCTGATGAATGGATCTGATATGCACACGCAGCTCCCGATATGGCGACAACGATAAGCACGACAGGTGCGCACTTACCACGTCGATAAGCGTGAGCGCAGGCTCAAACGCCAAGACGCGATGCGGGGCCGCGTCCCCAACTCTCTGGACTCTTTTTTTTTTTGCAGCTTGTAGGACCCCACCAAAGCGCAGCAGCCAGAATATCTACCGATTCGACGACAACCTGCACGCGTTCGAAACTCGCTATTGACCACTCTAGCCCCGCTGCCGCGCGCCAGAAGACGAATTAGACCTTTTCCTTGCTGTCTGAGTATACCGAGATCCAAGTGCGCCAATCCCACCCCGCTGTTAGCTAGAGCCAGTTAGATCTTCCCGAGCTAACCTAGCACCCAGTCGCAGCGCGCGTTCGAAACGCTGTCTCGCCACCGTTGACATGCCTTGAAAGCACCTCGCCTTCTTTTCATCCACGTACGGCAGTAGGAAAGGGCCAGGCGAGATATCATGGCGACGGGCTTTGACGAGCTCCTGGACTTTTTGCTATCGGAAATTGCTCTCCTCGGCGTACAAGGTATGCATAACTCGCTGCGCGTATTGTCCCTGTTTTTGCAATCACACCAGCCTCTGTTTACAAAGCTCACCACTTTCGCTCTTAATAAGCTGTCACCCAATTTTTGTTTTGTTTGAACATCTGAGCGAGTGTCGTTATCTCGCTTTTGTTTTTTAAATCGACTTGTCGTGCGGCCTGGTGGTTTCACTTGTGACACCTGACTGTACTACATGTCAGTCGCTAATTTCTCCATAGGTGCCAGCAGCGCAGACTTCCGTCGCTTCATTAAGAAGTTTTACAGAAAGTCTCAAGATGGTGCAGAAAATGAGGTCGGTAGGCAGGAAGAGATCTCTCTTCCGGTGGACGGTCTTGGTCGTAGGTTCTATGAGCGCACATGGCAATGGCTCACCAGTCATCCCGACATCCGCATCGTGTATCAAAAGGAGGTTCGGGACTACACACTCTCAGAGTTCGAAGCGGCTGAGCTACACGAAACCGGTACGATTGGAGATATTCACGCAGCAGAGTCTGACCAGCAGATGGGTGCCTCCTCAACCGGGACGGTACAGCCCTCCAAGACTTTGACCACGTTAGGAGAGGCCCTGCGGCAGCGAATACACGAAGAAAACGGACACTCAAAAGAACTCGTAGAACTCTCAAATCAGGCTATAGCTCCGCTCTCCGAACGTCGCCCACCTCGCAATGTACCAGAGTCCCTACATACTACCACGGCCATTTTCGATGAGCCCAGCTCTAGCATAACTGCGCCTCGTTTGTACACAAGCCAGGGTAGGGTGTGGCAAGCTCTGACAGGCCACGGTATTGATCTGAAGAAAGTCCCAAGCATGGAATTTGTGCTACTGTCACTCATCGCTGCTCGCGGAGCGGCTGGCATTACACAACCCGAATTAATTGGGCTGAGTGGCCAGGACAAAAGATCTGTACCACACAGGACGGATGAACTGGCTCGGAAGAACTACATCTCCAAGTATCCTGTCCAATCCAACAAAATGCGTACCAGTCTATGCATCCATACAAAGTTCGTCTCTCAGAACGCCTTCATCGAGTCTAGTGCTGTGGAGGATGTGTACCAAGAGGATGGGACGTTCGTGGTTCGGAGTTTTGCACAGCTATTGTACAACAAGGTGGGCGAGGGAGGTATTGTCCCTACGCGCACAATTCGGGAGAAACTGGTATGCGTATCAACTCTGACCACCTTATGTGCCTTACTGACATGTGTCAGGGTGTTCCAATGTCGGCATGGAACAAGCGGGCCACCCAAGGTGCACTCATTCGATTGGATCAGAGTGGAATGATCAAGCGACGTAGAATTCGTAAGAAGAGGACTGGGGATGCTTGGATCACCTGTATCCAGGTGCTGCGTGCCCCTAGGGATGAAGACCTGAAGAATCTTGGATTCCGACGCACAGCTGACCTTACGGACGGGTCAAATGCAGAACCACTCGATGAGGATGCCGACGGTAACTCGGTAATGAAGGATCTTGAAGTCGATATGCTAGATGATGCAGAGATCAATGCCGATTCACAGGCTCATGCACAACCTGTCGACGAACCCAAGGTCATACCACCGCAATGGACACCAGATCGCTTTCTTCCCAATACAGTATTCGATGCCGTTGCGCTTGGAGGTCCCCGAGGATGGGATTCTGAGGCTTTGCGCGACCGGATCGTTGGACCATTCTGGAGGCGCCCAATGGAGTCATATTTCTCACGTATAACAAATGACTGGGAGAAAACTCAGCCCTTTCATCTTCGACATCTAGCCGTCATAAGAGATCAAGGTGTTACCAAGGAGAAGAGGTTCCTGCATTATGTCTATCGTACATATGCCAACTTCGAAAAGGCCGTGGAACTCGAATATGCTCACTGGGGCGGTGTAGCCGACTTAGATTCCAATGAACCATTCGACCCCTCGCGTAACAGCGCGATGCTTGACCCTTGGGGCTTCCCGATCGTCAAGCCAGGGGATCTGGTACGGGGATCCGGTTCAGCGACGCTGTCCGAGGCTGGTTCAGCTGTCGTGAAGCCGCGCAAATATGGCTCACGGTGGGACATTGCTCTCGCACAAGAGATCGGCTACAAGAAGTCCTATACCCCCGAGCCGAAAATCAAAACTCTACGTGGATCCAGTAGACCGATGAAACCGAAAGTTGTGAAAGAAAAGCCTGCTCGAGTAGCTAAAGCTCCCAAGCCACCAAAAGCTTCGGATATTTCATTAACGCCAGAGGAGAAAATATCGCTGGGGCTAGACCCCAATGCTCGCTTGGGCACAAAGCTTCAAAAACAGATTCTTGCTTACCGTCAAATGACAGGAGATCCGGCAGCGCTGCCAGATGCAGTTGCGCCCGAGCAAACCAACCGTCAGCTCAGTGTACCCCTTATGTCAAAAGAGGAGCGAATCGCAGCAGGTTTGTCGCCAAGAGGGCGTTTGGGCATAGAACAAGAGAACAAAATTCGAAAGGAGCGCGGGCTACCGACGTTGGTGAAGAAGGAGAAGAAGCGAGCAACAAAGTCCACCAAAGAGGCTACATTGCTCAGCAAGCAGCAAAGAATATCACTGGGCTGGAAAGGCCACGGCCGGCTGCCGCAGGACCTCATAGAAGGTCTTCGCAAGGAGCGAGAGGAGGGTGTCGCTCTTGAAGATTCCAAGGTCATTCTCAGCTTCATGGATGAGATGAGGGCGAAAGCAACAAAACCAGAAACACCCAAAAAGACTATCGAAACCCCTCGGGAATCGACGGTTCCTGTAGAAGAGCACGAACAGCCTCTGGAGAATCCAGGCACAGATAATGTCTCGAAACATAATTCCACAGAGCCGGAGGCCCAAAAAGTCCTTTCATCTATCAGCGACTCGGGGAAGCGGAAACTTGAAGTTATAGTATCTACTCCAACATTAAGAAAAAAGCGGCGCACAAAGGAGGTCACGCCACAGAGGTCGAGTCCAGTGCCCATATCGTCACCGACATCCCCTCCAACTAATGCCGCACGTCCACTTCGAAGCGGCACTCTATCCATGAACACTTACGGACACGGCACAGAGACTACGACACCCTCGATTGTAGCAGAGGTCGGCGAACTAGCTCAGGCGATACCTCTAACGGCCGAGGAGCCTATTCTACCAAATTGGGAAGCTGCGTCTCCGGCGAGGCCTTTGGAGAAGACGTATATGATGCCTGATACCTCTAAGCTCGGCGCTGTAGCTCAAATGGCTCTCAAACAGTATGAACAGCGATCATCTCCAGGGATTTATCTCAATCCGTACATGAAGCAGAACGTCGGTCGAGGTCGTCCGAGAAAGGCAATTATGGCAACTTTCAAGCTATTGCGTTTAGCAGAAATGGATTGGTTCAAGGCGGCTGATGACCAAGAGCACCCAACGCGCGGGGACGATGTAGCACAGAAACACGGTACCCCACGAACAGACGCCGCTCATCAGGTTGACAAGGCGATCGGCTCAAGACCGACTTCATGTGCTGTGGAGTCAGCGCAACCGCAAGTGCAAATACAGCCGTCGGCCGACGTAGGAATGCAGCAGAATATCCAGAATCATACTCCACCGCCTTCCATAAGCGATAAAACAGTAGGAGAAGAGCCAGGAGAACTGCCAGCTGCAAGAGAAAATAGCACAGAAGCGCCTATGCAGCCTGTGGTGGACTCTGCAGTCCCCAGCGGAGACGCTGAAGCCGATGCAACGGCTGTGACAGTCCCCAGTGAAGGTGAAAATCGGTCCCATACTGAGTTAGTTACGACAAAGAGACAATCACCGCGACCAGTCGCATCGATACCACCACGCATAGTGGGTGGTTGGGCTCCGATCAACGCATCTGAGCGATCGCGCTCCTCGCCATATCATAGTCCCTATGCCGCCAGTTCAGTGGTAGAAACCCGCCCACCGCCACAGAGTACAGGCACTGCTCATGATATTAACGGGGCATTCTCCATAGCCACTGGGCTGCAACTGCCTACTTCCGAGACGAACGACAGTTACACCCTCTTTGGTGGCATTCACAGCGCGATTGTAGAGGCCCCAGTCCCTCCTGTGCCAGGTACTAAGCCAAGAGCTAAAGAGTCTGGAAAGGGCGGCAGTCAGCGTCATTTCAGGCAAAGGATCATACTGGATATCATCAAACGCTGCAATGGCGTCTTTCCTGGTGGAGGGGAGATCCTCCGGCCGTTTCTTACACTTTGGCGCGAACGGCACCCGCAAATAATGGAGCCGTCCCTCAGTACTATCAGTGAAACCCTCAGAAGCATGGCCTGCCAACCAAAATTCGGGTTGAAACACTGGAACTTCGCCGCGCAAAACAAGAACACACCAGGTACGACCACTAGAAGGATGTTCACGTGGGCAAACCTCACTGAAAGGAGTCCTGAGGTCTTGAAGTTAGCGCACAACATGGCTCAATATTCTCAGCAGAAAGAATACACTGCCCGTGTGTCGGAAAAATCGCTCTTGTATTACCCGGATGAGATCCGTGATCTCATTGGCGAGGTCGTGTCGTACCAACCGGTTCAGGCTGCCCCTAAAGATGAGAGCATCGTCCTTAACCGACTGAACCCCGAACTTGAGAAACAGATCAACGACGCGAAACTGCGAAGGCGATCTGAGTTGAACAAGCAAAAGAGGCTAGAAGAGAAGGCTCGTAGGGTGCAAAATGCACAGGTTGAACAGGCGCTTTCGAGGCAGTCTGGCGATGCACCGCGCGCGAAGCGGGCGCGACTTGCGAGTTTGAATGATAAGAGTAAGCGCATCCGGCGAGCTCCACTCTATACTGCAGACTTGGATATGCTTGATGATGAGTCTGATGATGCGGAGACTGGCGGACTCGACAACGGTGTGGCTGAGAAGCCTGGGCAAATCTCCCTCGTCTGGACGCGCCCTATCGTTGCGCCTGTGCCGGAACGAGAGCCAATACCAGATGGAGAGCAGTTTGAGGACGAGGAAAGTGACGACGAGTCGCCGGATTGGGTCGAACAAGAAGTACATGGGTACGTTGCCGATGCGGAAGATAGTGTGGTAGACGCACCCCCTGTCGAAGAGCATCCTTTGAAGGACGTTACGATGGTCGAATCCGATCCTGCAGAGACAAGGGGGACTTCACCTAAGCCACCGGATGGCAAGACCTCTGTGGAGTCTGCTACTGTTCAGAAAAACAAGAAACGCGTGGGAATCGCAGTCCCTCGCAACCAACCATCCAGGAAAAGGGCTCGCTTAGCATCCGCAGCCATTCCTGATGCGCAAGACGGAGTATACACCCCTCGTTCCAGCTCTGATGACGATGTGAAATCTGATTCAGAGGTGATGCATGACCGCGAAGAAGGTGATAAAGCAGTACGACTCAAGGCGAAGAAGCAGGGCATCAGGACATTCCATGGTCGTCAGCGGGGTAAGCCTGGCCCTCCTCCAACATTGCTCGAACGACTTACTGGCCTCACGGGTGATCCAAATGATCCGATCTACCAGCCGCCTCAGCGTGGCTTGAAGCCTGGTATGCCATCTCGGTCGTGGAACGAGAGGAAAAAGATTCCTATCAACAGACGCAAGAAGCAGCTACAGCATGCAGAAGTTGTCGAACAGGTAGATGAGTTCAAAAAGCTCTTCTGCACCTTCGTGGTGGTTTCCTCATTATCAGGAGAAGATGGGCAGATTGACTGGAACCTTGTCAAGAACGTTCATGCTAATGACAAGCTATTCAAATTGACCAGGGCTCGTCGGCTCTGGGCCTGGATGCAGAATCACATGGCCGATCAAATGAGCCAGTTGACCATGTCCTTTCAATCGTTGTACCTGGAAGCTTATGAGACCGGCAAAGTTGCTACCATCGAGGATCCTGAGACACATGACTGGGCAGGTCTCGTACGATGGGCTACACGGAAATGCGCTTACCCTGACCTTCCTCTCCCAATTTTACAGGAAGCAATGCAGCAACTCACAATTGAGGAGTCAAGCTACGAGAATCTGGATCGGGTGAGTTGGTACAAAGCCACAACGGCAGATCGGACAAGAACGATGCTTCAGCTGCAGCATTCATTCACCACTCCCCTTCATCGACCGCGAACAGCTACCTGGTCGTCCGACGACAAGCTTCTTAAGGCAAGGTCCTGGGTTCGAGCAAATACTGCGACACCGCAAGCGCTCTATGACGCAAATTTGGCGCACGAGAAATTCAAAGATTTGGGTGAAACAGTACTGGTCAATGTCGTCGGAGATTTCGTGGAGAAGCAGCATCTTCGAATGCGAAAACTTAAGCGCCTCTTGCCGGGACGCAACTACAATTTCACCCAAGCCTTGGCAAAGAAGTACACACGCTTATTCCAGCTTGAAGACTTCATGAATGCGGTCGAGATCAAGAAGAAGATGGATGCTGCGTTCACAAGCAAGGATCCAGAAATTCGATCATACAATATGTCACGATGCGAAGAAGACGGTTCTTTCGCAGCAATCATGACTATGGTCAGCGAGGGAACGGTCAAGCTGGCCCCCCAACTACCTCCTGTCCACAACGAGTTCAACGCTCCTCTTCCTAAGCTCTCAGTATGGGGCTTCTGCGAAGGTGGTTACAATCACCGAGCAATCGATCGGGGTCGCTTGTTCTGGGACATCCGTGTCATTCCCACAGACAAGTACAAGTTCGGTAGCCCATTGCAAACACTACCTCAGCCGTCACCGCCAGTGGACAACCCGAATACTGTAGTATGGAACGCTCTGGCCGAGCCACCTCTTCCTGGAAAGCACGATGCAAGCGCTTTACTGCCCATTTGGAGCAGTATGGATGGCCGGAATGTTACGTGGCCGTGGTGGTACCGCGTCCTAAACCTTGTGTTGCAACCATTAATCTTCCTGGCTGGTGCCACCGCAGCCGATGTCCTTTCTCACTGCCCCGAAAACACGACCGAGTTATTCGAGATCGAACTTGTCTTGAGCTGGCTCGAATCTGTAGGTGCAGTCAAGAAGACGATTGGCGGCGGTTATATCACTCTTCCGGGCTTCTGGGCCGCTTTCGGCGACCAGCTACACGACACAGAGAACGACTGGTTTGGTGAACATGTCAAACGAAAAGCGAAGAACCACGAAAAGCAGCGTTGGCGTGTAGACTACAATCTGCGGCACTCTACGCTGCAGGCGCGTACTGCACAACGCACGGACACTTCTGCCATAGACAATGAAGACGATACAAACATGCCGGACGCCAGTGCAGTGGAGACCAATACCAGTCGCCAGATTCTGAAGAACCCAAAGCAGCAGTACCGGATCATGCAGCAAGCCCTCAACAATCAGCAGGTGCAAGATGAACAAGACCAGTCAGGCCCCTCGACAGATGACCGGCCCACGAACGTTGATGGGGTAACTCAGCCAGGCACTGCCACAAATCTGAGAGCAGGCGTCTCGCGAACATTTGAGGCAACGAACACGCCAAGTGAAGACGTGGACATGGCAGATGCGGACATAGACGCTGAGGGCGAGGAGGACATTGATGCCGAGGGAGAAGATGACGACACGTTTTGAGCATGCACGTCGTTTACGTATCATCAGCGACATGGAAGCTACGGTTGATGAAGAGGTGGCTTGCCGCTTCTATTCAAAAAGTTTTGTTTCATTGTTTTCAGTTCTTACACATACATGCATAGCGAGGCGCCACCACTGTGGCTTGGTTCCACGACTTTCCATCGTTGGAAAAATGCCAACATACTGTATAGTAGAGTATGTATAGTAATGCGCCCTGTACGATAAAGTAATATAAATCTTTATTAGTAAGGTGTCAAGACTTTTGCATTAGATGATGTGTTTGTCCGCCATGAACCCTGACCATCTGAAGCACATGGGTACGTCCGTTACTAGACATTGTCATGTATGTCGATACTCCAAACTTATCAAGAAAAAAGTGGGTTATTCAAGGTATTGATGTCATATTGGCGCGTCTGTAAGAACCACGAGGCATTCTCCATTAGTTACATATACAAACAAAGGAGATGCATCCAGCGCCTAAACTCCAACCCGGCATATTGAGTCTTCCTTGTTATACGTGTTGGGAACCCATAGTACCACTTTCCATCTCTTCCGTCTGCCTCATAACATTATTGCCCTGATTTCTCCGTCTCCTCTTGTCCATTTTACCCTTGATAGCAGCCTTTACACCGGAGCAGCACATGACCGTCGAGAACAGCGCACTACCTAACCACAGCAGCGCGTTGGCCAAATCACACCAAGCGGCCCTCTTCATACGTCCCGAATCCACATTTTCGTACCCCTGATTAATCCCGCCTTCAAAGTACGCTTGGTAGAAGACACCAAAGGCTGCGAAGTAGAAGATGGCCCGCGTCCATTCCACCAGCCAGGTGAAACGATAGTTTCGCACTGTTACACTGTCAAGGACCAAGGCGGATAGTGTGATGCCGAAGACGAACTGCGTATAGATAAATCTTGATCTAGAGTCTTTGTTCACATGCTGGTTGAGCTCGATGGCGTAGGAGATGCCGGATGCGAGGGCGAACACGAACTGGAGGACGCGGATCGTGAGGCGGAAGAGCGATACGGCGGGTTTATCGAGTTTGTTGTTGACGGCGGCCTTGTAAGTAGAAGATGAGACGAAGTGCGGCTTGAAGTACGGCGGTACTGGAGTATAGGGTGGTGGGCTCATTGATGGAACTTGAGAGTGTGCCAATTGACTTGATGAGGATGAGGATGATGGTGTGTATACAGACGTTGGCCCATTTGGTCTGCCCGTAGTTGCAAAGATCATTAAGTTGAGATTTGATGGATTGAAGATGTGGAAGCGGGTTTCAAGATGCTTTTGTGTATAGGCAAAGGATCACTATGTAGCGGGGCCGCCAAATGGTTATATGCACATATAAAATTTTCGCTGATGCAGCACAGACTCGACTAACTCCCAAGATAGGAGCAACAGATGTCATTTCACGCTTTTTTTGAAGCGCCGAAGTGGAGCCTGAGGCAAGTGTGGAGGAAACTACAGCGCGTTCTCTTTCGCGAAGAGAATACGAGCGGCATGACATCGGCAGATGCGTAGAAACACCCAGTTTGACGGTAGTTCAGCATCCCTTGCAGCAATCTGCCGAACGACTGCGGAAAGATAAATCTCTTCCAGCAAGTCAGTGTGTAGGCTTGTCTTGGCAGTCGTCGTTCAATATGCAGGCATGTTCCGTCACAGGAGATGTTTGCGAAGTTGCGTTGCAAACGCGTTGTGGCGCTGAACCAGCCTGGCTCGGCGCTCACGGCTGATCTAGCCCACGCGTTTCTCTTTTATACGCCCCGCCTCGCGTCGAATACGCACCTATACCTTTGTCAGACTTAACTAACCCCAAGGACCAAACATGCAGCAAGAGTCGCCGCTGACAGAACCGACGCCGACGTCAACGACAAGAGAGGATTCTCGCGACGCTTCACCAGCAGCATCTTCGCACGAGCCGAATGAAGGGAGAGCGAAACGGGCGCGAATCACGAGGAAGAGCCATCGGAAGTCCAGGGCAGGGTGCATGAACTG
The DNA here is from genome assembly GCA_900634815.1 of Paradendryphiella salina. Taxonomy (NCBI): domain Eukaryota; kingdom Fungi; phylum Ascomycota; class Dothideomycetes; order Pleosporales; family Pleosporaceae; genus Paradendryphiella; species Paradendryphiella salina. The sequence goes on along the minus strand of LR132229.1, from coordinate 24,226 downwards.
TAAATCAAGACGTATCAAGGTACGTGATCCCTTGCTTGGCGCAATCGACGTTTGATGCCACCGCTCTGGACAAAGTCGTGATATTGGTATGGAGCCGTAAACTTTAGTAGGCAATGCCCGGTTCTTCAAAGCTCATCAACTTTGGCCGCTTATGATAAACGTTCTTGCGCTCGAAATCACACAACACTAATTGAGTTTGCAGTGTGACGAATCGAAACCGCATTGTGCGAACTGCATAAGGCGCAATGTACACTGCGACTACCCTCACGCTTCTGCGCCAACAGCCCCAATAGACCATGATAATACCTCAAGAGGTCTGGGAAGCCTTCCTTTATCCGATATAGAACTCACATACCACTGGACAACGACTACATGTCAATCACTCGCAGCGGTATCAACAACCGCAACGACCTGGCAATCTGTTATGGAAACCATTGCACTTAAGAACGATCATGTGCTGCACCTCATGTTCGCTTTGACAGCCCGCCACCTTGCGTATTGTCGGCCGGATCGCAAAGATGAATACATCGCTACTGCAGACTACCACTATGAATCCGCGCTAACGATCGTCACCTCGGAGATAGCCGGCATAAACGCAGACAACTGCGATGCAATTTTGACCTCTGTCCAACTTATCTGCTTCGTGAGCTGGGCAAAGGGACCTCAACCGGGCGAATACCTTGCTTTTGGCGAGAAGGGCAGATCAGAATGGCTCGTCATGTTCCGCGGCATCAAGACGACTGTCATGTCTGTTGGAGAAGAAATGTTCACGAAGACGCATGCGTCCGCTATCCGTGCAAAGGTCCGCCCTTTACCACCCATGGACAAGCCACATGGATACGAAGACCAGCTGAAGGAGTTGAGAGAACACATCGCATACGTTTCTGAGCCAGCTGATCGTGATGAGAACATCTTCTCTGTCGATGTCCTGCAGGAAATGTACTCGAGCCGCTATGGTGGCGTGGATGGGGAGTACCACGTTTCATTTGGATGGCTGTATCGCATGAGTGATGCCTTCTTTGATCGCCTCCAACAATGCGATCCTCTTCTACTTATCGTGTATGCGCATTTCGTCGTCCTTATGAAGGACATGGAGAAGTTTTGGTTAGTAAATGTACGAAATTATTTTGCCCATCAGACTAACAGGTAAAACTTCAGGTACATGAAGGGCTGGACCCATCACGTCATGTCTGGGATCTTCGAAGCCCTGGCAATAGAATATAGGGCTTGGATTCGCTGGCCCATGGTCACTGTGGGATGGATAGCGCCTTGATCGCCTCGCTCAACTAGACGCTGTCGTCGCTGATCCTACACAAGCGCTCCGATGAACCTGAGGAAATCTGGGCTGCTTCCAAAGGCACACGACGCTTGCCGAGGTCTTGCAATAACGGACATGGATCAATGGGCATCATCAATGCTGTATTATCCAGTCTCAGGTATAAACACATATATACCTATACATTCTCCAAACACACACTTCCGGAAAGAAAACGCGCGCCCTAACCCCGCCATACAGCTTCAAGCACACACATGAAACTCAACGGATCCGCTTCCACCCTCACGACATCGTATCTCTCGTCCGCCTGCCTGAAGATCTCCTTCCACGTCTCCACCGGCCTCTCCTTGGCATTAAACAACGCCATCATCCTCAAATCCGTTGCGGTACCAAAGCCCTGGATGCTACGCGGTAGTTCCTCCTCAGTCGGCCCTTGTTTTCCCACATAATCGATAAACAAGACACGTACACCAGGTCGAAGAGCTGGCCGCAGCGCTTGTAGTATCTTGACGGACTCTAAGTCGGGCCAGTCGTGTAGGATCCATTTCAGCATGTAGATGTCTGCTTGGATGGGCTGGGGGTCAAAGAGGTTGTGTGTGCGGAAGGAGACGCGGGATTTCAGATCTGCTGGGAATTCACGTTCGAAGACTGGTGCTACCTCTGGGAGATCTTGTACGATGATGGATAGGTTGGGGTATTTGGTCGCGAGGACCGCGTCGTCATGGCCTGCGGAGCCGCCAAGCTAGAGGGTTGGCCGTGTAAGTATGTCGTTGACGTTTTCGTATGCAGGTCACTTGGAGAGAGAGAGGGGGGGGGAACAAAAAAACGTACATCAACAACGGTAGCATTCCCAGCTGCTTTCCAATCAATAGCACCAAGTACCATACTCTCCGTCTGAAACAGGTCCTTGATATACGCCATGAACTTAACAAAGTTCCTCTGTCGCCATCCTTTTCTCTCTCCCTTACCATCATTCTCGATGAACTCCCAACAATTCTCGTAGTTGCCCCATCCACCGCCAGAATGGCAGAGCTTGAACGCAGTCTCTCTCATATCCTTTGTAATCTCTGCTTTCCCCTGGGAGTAGCGACGCAGAGCCTCCGGGAGGAGGAACATGGGCGGGCCCGTCTCGTCTAGAACCGAGTGTACAAGCGCGGATAGTCCGGCGTCTTTGGCGAGAGCGGCGGAGCGCGAGGTATGCTTTATGGTCGTGGAAGTGGGGGAGAGTTTGGCGAAGAAACGCATCGTGACTGCATGGTCAATGACACGGCTTACGACCTCGTAAGGCAGCTTAGTATGCTTGGCTATATCTTCCATCGTCGCTGATCCATTGACTGGTACCGCGCCCCAGAAATCGAATTGGTTCAGCACGTTCAAGCATGCGGCATCGGGGACGGCCATGTGGACGTAGTTGAAGACGCTTTCGCTCGGTCCTTGACTCAAGACCCATAGGTCTTTTATTGCGTCTTCGAGTAGCTGTCGTGTCATGAAGACTTCCCCTGGAAGCTTCTCGTATTTGATCGGACTGTCTGGTTCCAGGGTAACCGGTGTTACGTTCCCTGCTTCGAGCTGCTTGGTCATTTTGGCGGCAAGCGAGCTGATTTGAGCTGCGAGGCTGTTGAGTGTGGCTATCTCTTGATGTTTGATGGAATCCATCTTGATTGCTGTGCGTTAGATGCTCTAGAAAGATACCTAAGAGATTGTGTGAAGGGAAGAATGCAGCTCAGCGCATGCGAAGTAGCTTTTATACTTTGTATTGGATACTCAAACTGCCAGAAGCATTTGAAGGCCATCTAAACCCGTAGATATCTTCACGCTTGAGTTCATTCCCTCGTATTCCTAAGCCACATTCCTGCACTCATCTTCTGACAATAAAGTCCCGGCTAACTTCATGAAGCTACTAGGACGCAAAATTGGTGGGCCGATTGGTTGGGGCCATTCATGACCGCATGTCTAGCTCCCAGTAAGTATGTTTCTCCCGGAAGTTAGTCCGTGAGGTATACAACATGTGATGCATCAAGGTGTGGTTGTCGTGTACAGGGTCGGTCCAGGATTGGACGGATGTCGCGATGGCGCTGAAACTAATCAGATCATCTTATCAATCTGATAAGAATTTTCACTGTCCATCGCCTAGGCGCCCAGACAAGCTACTTGCCCAACTGCCGCTTGTGGCCATCTTCACAGATGATGCATGGAGCTTGGTGGGAAGAATACGAGCAAGAGGGGTTGGCGACATCGGAGGAGGTGCACAGATAATGGCTTCTGTGCTAGCCAAGGCTGTAGTGGAACACATAAAAAACAGCTGGCAGAATGTTAATCCGCAATAGAGGCAGTAGACCGAGGCAGATTCGTATATTACGAGGACGCGACTGTACATCTCGGAGCTGAGCTTTAGAAACAGTTTGAGTGCAACATGGTCTGGCGAGTAACCGCAGCCTCGTGTATTGCACAGGGAACACTACCTAGGTACTGAAACCAAGGCCGGCCAACGATGATGACCCACGAAACTTGCAACTGTAGCCTACTAGCACAGGAACGTGTCCGGCAAACTTGGCTTCCAAAACCCCTTCACCATCGTCCCGACTACTTGCTATCTGCGTAATGTCAGTCCTGCCAATGCAGTTTCAAGTCCTCTCCGACCTACATCTGGAAACGCCCTTGTCAGCTCCGCAATACACAAGCTACAACATCCACGCAAAAGCTTCAAACATCCTGCTGCTAGGTGACATAGGTCTAGTCGAACAGGAAGACTTCTTTGTCTTCCTCCGACGCACTTTAGACCGCAATCGCGGCTCACGTTTCTTCTTCGTTCTTGGCAATCACGAAGCATACCAAACCACGCTGCCACAAGCTACCCATACCCTCCGCGAGTTTGAGGAACAATGCAGCAAAGATTTCGGGAGTCGGTTCAAGTTCCTATCCCGAGACCGATATGACGTCAATGACACAATCACGATATTGGGCTGTACGCTCTGGACAAAAGTGCTGCCGGAACAAGCTAGCCAAGTTCATTCGCGTCTCGCAGACTTCCATCCCGAACGTGGAATACGCAACTGGACGCTGGGAAGTCTGACTGAGGAGCATGCAAAGGACCTGGCTTGGCTGAATGCCACAGTCTGCGGAATTCAGGCCAATGAGCCGGATAGGCAGGTTCTTGTTGCTACGCATCATTGCCCAACGATGGATTCGCGGGCAATGAGCCCCAAGAATGCGGGGAGTACGGTTAGTTCTGGATTCGTGAACGCGCTGGAGGAAGAAGCATGTTGGACTTCGAGGGTCGTGAAGATGTGGGCTTTTGGGCACACGCATTACAGCTGCCATTTCACAGATGATGAGACGGGTAAGTTGGTGGTGTCGAATCAGAAAGGATACGTGGGTGTAGGAGGGAGCGGGAAGAAGTCGACAAAGAACAATGGAGAGAGCAAAGTAGAAGTGAAAGAAGGGAAGTGGCGAATCATTAATATGGGATCATAGCTTATGTATAGGGGCGGAGCAAAGGCAAATAGAAAGAAGAACCAAAGTATCGAAAGTTTTTCAGGAGGTATATATTGAAAGCACCAGCTCTATCCTTTTGGCAGCCAAGCTACACAAATTATTCGATAACCTAGAGCAACAAGGGCAGGTAGATGATGTTAGCCTACTATTTGCGCAGCTGAAAAAACGCCAGACTCCTTCGTCCCGTTTTTGTAACAGTACATGAGACATTGCAGAACGGAACACCTTTACATCTCTTCCGCCACAAACTCTCTCTCTCCACACACGATTGTAGATGCTTTACTTCCTGACAGTTTTGCTGGCCTTGCCAACAACCTTGACAAGCTCGCCATACGCCTCGACAAACTCGTCGTCACCATCTCCAGCCTTCTTACCCATCTTGTCCTTGCCGATCATGACTACACTAGTAGGTCGCTTTGTCGCGCTGGCCTCGCCGAGTTGGGCACGGCTCTTGATGTAGATGTAGGGCACGTTGTGGTCTTCGCAGAGAACGGGAATGTGCGCAATGACGTCCATGGGTGAAATGTCAGCGGCGATGACGACGATGGCGGAGGGGTCGGTCAAGGTGGAACCGGCTCCTGCGGCAGCGGATTTGCGCAGCGCCTTGACAACTTCTTTTACGCCGCGGCGGAGGGTCTTAGATTTGGCGGCTGTAGGAGAAGAAAGTTAGTCGCCATTGCTTGTATGCGTGCGCGCGCTGCGAGAGTGTGTAACATGGGGCGCGTGAGAGAACGTACATTTCTTGACGGTCTTAAGGATCTTTTTGACTTCCTTGTCGTTGTCGGCAAGCGGGAATGCAAAGGGAACGAGCGCGCCGCGAGGCTCGTCGTCGCCTGATGCGCCACCCACAACGTTGACCATGGAAACCTCTGGCTCCTTCTCCAGCTCAGTCTCCAGCGCGTCTACCATTTCGACATCGCCCTTGCTCTTCTTCTCCTTCTTGTCCTTTTTGCTCTTGGACACGCCATCCTTCTCTGCGCGCTTTTCCTTCTTTTCCTTCTTCTCCTTCTTCAGCCTCTTCTCCTCGATATCTTTGGACATTTTGTATTTATGCGACTGTAATCGCCAGTAAGATAGGGGATGTGAGGTAGGGCGGGTAATGCGTGGAGCTGCGAGCGGACTGGATGCTGTAGCTGGGCCCTCGAAATTTTGGAAAAGTTCAATTGGAGCTCTTCGCGCTAGTTATGCACTGTGGTCTGTGGGTAACCATTATCGATTAGTGGCATTGCCCAACCTTAGACAGTGCCGTCAACATCACAACCTTGGGAAGAACACCGAACCTGCCTCGCAGCCTAGGACTGCTCAAGGCTCATAGTTTTTGGCAACATGTGTACAAGTGATAACATTTGGAACCAGGATGTACCCGCACTCCGACATCGTTTATCTACTACTTCCATTTTGCCCTCCTCCGTCGCCACGAAGACGCTTCATGAATACCATGGTATATGCACAATGAACCCCAATAGTTCCGAGACGAAATGAAACAGGAAATGATAACAAGGCGGCATTAGCAAAAAATGTAGCCAAGACAACGCTGGCAACGCGATCGAAGCAAAGCGACAATGCGCCTGGGGCCAGCCTCCAATAGTCCAGAAATGCCAGTGGGTATGAGCGAGGGAAAGATATTAGAAGGATGCCAAACAATGTGAGCGCATGCTCAAGTGTGTAGAAATCTGGACGACTGCCCCTGTGCGCCGTATTACCCCGATCTTGAGAAAGTGAGATGAGATAAGAAATAGACTAATGAGGCTTGGATGCGCCAAACTCCATGACATGCTCCGGATGCAAGCACATGACGGTACCAAGTTGAGAAAGAGTCACAGTGACAAATAAACAGAGAAATGGAAAACAAATCAAGAAACATGGCAAGCACAATGCTGAAAATCTGTGGGGCCTAGTAGGCCATCTGCATCTCGAGGACTTGAACGCCGCCCGCAGCCATGGACGGGGTAGCAGATCCAGAGCGAGAAGACATGGCGTCTTCGTAGCCAACTAGGGCTTGCGAGTGGAGCTTGAAGGCTTCTCCCATGAGCTTGGTGATACTATACAATGTTAGCTGCAGGCTTCGTATGCAAATGGCAGAGATGACGTACCCCCAGACAACAACCTCATCGATCATACTACCCCAAAGTCGAGCAACTGTTGAGCTCAGTTTTGCGCCATAGACATCTACAGAGTCGTCATCGAACAAGTTGCGCAGCTTGTTGTACATTGCGAGCTCTTCTTCGGTGGCTGGCTCTTCATCGTGCTCCAGGCGATAGAGCCACAACGTAAGGATTACCATTAGGTCCATTCCAGTGAGAGGATGTTCGATGCTCCAGTTGGTAGCCGAAGTACGCGCAACCCAGCGGATTCCTTGTACAGCAGCGACCTCAATGCAATCGAAGCACTCTTGGATGACCTTGATCATCTCTGGCGAACGTTGGACCTTGTCGCGAGCGTTTGTCATAGCGGCAGCAACTTCGTACGAGTCGTGATAGCGCAAAGCTTCCTGGATGGACTTGAGGTCAACGACAAGTCGGGCCCGGGTGTTTCTGTAAAGAGCCATGGCATTGAAGATGAGTGGGTGGCCCTTGTGTGGGGCACTGAGCTGAACGACAACTGTCTCGGGCTCGCATAGCTCAAGCGACTTCTCCCAAGTCTCAAGAGCCAGCCGCAGCTTGTATTCCGTGACAACATCTTGAAGAGCCTCAGGACTGCGCTTGTGGTACCATACTTCGAGGAACAGAGCGTTAATCATGACACGGGTTGCAAAGGCACTGTAACGAGCAGTCTCGCCTTGAAAGAGATTGTCGTGCGCCTGGCGGAAGGTGATGATCTTAGAAGAGCTCAAGCTTTCGCGCCAAGCCTCGTCATCTGAAACCTCCATAGTCCAGAGAGATTCGGAAGAGGGCAACTCCAATGTGTCAAACTCGTTGAAGCCCATGGCGGGCGTATGGTTGTAGGTAAGAGTCAACAGGCCAAAGAAGATGTAGACGGCATAGTAAGTCCGTCGACACTGCTCATCGACGACCCATTCCTCGTGATTTGGCTGAGCGCCATCGCGGGCATCTGACCGAAGCTTGAGTTCGTATCGGTTGCCAGCGACCATATTTGCCAGAAGACTCTTAATCGAACAAGCCCACTCAAGACCTTTTGGATCACCACTCCAGCTGGAGAAGATCATGTTCAGCAGTGTGCCCTGCATGGTCCACAGAGGACACTTGCGAGAGCTGAAATTCTCCTTGTTCTGAAGGAACTGGTTGACCAGAACCTTTGACCCAATGTGAAGCATGTATGCCTGGTCCTGGTCGAAGATGTACAGAGCACCTATCGATAGCACGGCAAGGAGGAGTGGGGCTGACACCTCGGTGGGATTGAAGGTGGCAGGGTGCAGGAAGGGGAGGTGGTGATGGAACAAGTCGAAGTACGTCTTCAACAGACGGTTCAGAGTGTTCAGGCTCGGCAGGTGGAATGTCTCTAGGAGGGCATTCTCGCTGTCGTACTGCTTGATGTTCTCGTAGATCCTCGCGCACTGCTCTTCCGAGTCCAACTGCGGAGCTCGGGTCATCATCAAGGCCTGGTTAGGGCCGGGCGACTTGCGGTAATCGACGGGCGACACGGGCCCCATCATTGAGGGGTAAGGCGAGAGAGCGCCGGGGGTACCAAGGCCATTGCCACCGTTCATTGCGGAGAAAGTAGGTGCGAGGCTGTCGTTGCCGGACATTGTGCGCTCCATCAGCGGGGGTAGTTGGTGGGGATGCGAGCCGAGTGCGCTGGCGGTGTTGAAGGCTGAGTGGGTATTGGGAGACGACTTGGGCTCAGACTGGGGCACCATTGAGTCTCTCCAGGGCATCTGGGGCAGCATGTTCTGACCGGGGGCGGTGTAGGGAATGACAGGCTCCATCATAGACGGGCCAGTGGGGGACATAGCGGGCTCATTGTGCTCGGGAATCATCTCAGGCTCCTGGCTGGCCATGGCTTTGTGATGGAAGTCGGTCATCAGCATGGCAGCAGCATTGAGGTCCTCGTCTTCATGCATGGCATCGTTGTCGGCCTCGATGCGCTCGAGCGTCGTCGCATTCTCAGCAGCGGGTGGCTTCGAGGGCCCGGCATCTTGTGCCTTGTTGCTGGTTCGTCGCTTCTGCTCGCTGGGCAGGGGCGCGCCCCCGTCTTTGGCGTGGACAGTGCGGTCATGGCGGAGGAGGAGGTCGCGACGCACAAAGGTGCTGCGGCATTTGAGGCACTTGAACGGACGCTCTTTGGTATCTGGAGTGAGGGGCAGTTAGCAACACTGTGTCTGTCTTCCCCGCAGCGCGACCACGGCGCGAGTGTCCCGCATCAGTAAACAGCTACCCCACCCTAAACAATGCAGAGCTCCATCGCGACACGGAAGAATAGACTTACGGGATCTCTCGTGACGGCTACGATGCTCGCTTCGACTGAACGCTCGATTGCACTGAAGAGGCGAAGTCAGTGTACTTGTCTCACACGCACTTTATACATTCACGACTTACATAACTACATTTATATTTCTTTTCTACAGGCTTGCGGAGGGCGGGTGATGTGTTGGACGCCATTTCAATGATGTGAGGCGACGATGGAAGACCGGCGCGCGTGCGTGTTGGCGTTAAAGTGTGTTGTTGATGGGCGTGGTGGAAGGGCTGTGCTCTTCGTTCATCCCGCGAATATGTATACAAATAGCTGTACAACACCGGAATGGCCGGTGGGGATGTTGAATGTCGCCGTAAGGCTGCGTGCGCAATGATGGATTAATGGGCTGCTGCGAGGTTGAGATGGATGCGAGCTGCGCAGCGGCGGAATAAGGAGTCCTAGAGGGGCAGCTGCCAAAATCAAGAGATGGGGGGGGGGAAAGCGCACGTCCGCCAAATAGCAGCCTCCAGCCCAGCCATCCCTCCCCTGTGATCTCCTCGCGGGACCGAATAATTACGTCCAGCATGACAGCGCTAGCGAATCGAACGCCAACTGTCAATTAATTACAGCTGTTGCGTGCCACGATGTCTTTGCTGCCAATTACGGCTCGTTACCTAGCTATCGATATCACTTTCCTATGACGCGTCCGTGTTCGTTCTTGCCGTTAACCTAGCATCGCATCGCGACTTCATCTCGAGTCTCTCACTTTTTCACCCTCACCCTCCCGCCCGCACACCACCATGCCCCAAACCATGCCCGCTTCTCGCGAACGTGTAGTTACGCCCAGCACCCGGGTACTCCCTTAGTTGATGGCCCGACCCAATTGCAACATGGCAACCGCCTGTCCAATGGTCTCATTCGCAACAGGCCCTCTTTGAGCAGGGTTTCGCTGTACCACCCGCTGTCAGCGGAGTCGACCCTTCATCCACCAGTTGTGGCACGACATCTCAAAGAGGCGGTAAGAACGTCCAGTCTGCTTTTACCTCTTGAGTGTGTAGTCTACTGGGGCGTGAGTTATCAGATGCAGGCCGAGCGCATTGAGGCTCACCGCCTTATTTTGCGCGTCTGCGCCATCCATACTTACACGAACCCCAACAATACATCCATGGATACAAGACACCATGTCTTGCCCCTCTGTGGCCTGTGTTACTCCATGACGACAACGCGGCAAAAGGGGCTGCCCCTCCCACACGCAGTCCCCATGACGCCAGGAGCGCCCTCAAACTCCCGCCACCAAATGTTGCGGCTACGAGTAATTTCGAGACGATCGTCGGCTGTGCTCACCCGTTCCTGGGAGTCTCTATCCTATCCATACTTCCGGGATATAGTCCCGTTCCCCGGACCCACAGTGCTGCTTAGCCTGGTCCACACATGCAGTAGAGCGCAAGAGCTCGCAGGGCGCACACACACACACACAAGCACGGCATGTCGCAAAGACGCGATGCTTTTTCACGCATGCTGGTCGGCTTCGAAAAAGTACCGAACTACGGCGAAGAGGGTCTCTCGGTTCGGGAGACCTCCAACACCATCTCTCCACCTGAGTTCCGGTAAGCATCAGAATAGTAAAGTCCGCTAAAATGCCCCGCTAGGATCGGGGATGCACGTAGCACCCTGGAGCACATAGCGTTGGTCGCGGTCTAGGAAACGGCGTCGTTACCATACCATCTCCTCTCTCTCACCGTCATTCCATACAAGTTAGCCATCGCGACACATGCTTTCTACAACTTCTCTTACAGCCCCTCAATGGCCATTGTGTCAAAGAGGGGTATCGCGTCTGGTTGAAACCCCCGCGCTAGAACGCTTCACGTAATGCTTTAGAAGCGCGACACGGCTTCGTGGTCGTGGTTTCAAGTGGCACTGGATGGTCTGTCCGCGCGACATGGGCGCGACAGGGCCGGTACTGATCCGCCTACGCCGTGAGGTAATTTCAAAAAGTCGAGGCAAACGAACTAGAACTTCCTAGTGAACAAGGACACTGTCCTATAGCTCCCGAGACGGCTTATTGACATGGTGTCGTGCTCACCATCGTTTGAACCGCAAGCTGTATGCGGTAGGTATGCCCTTTCTTCGAAACGCTATCGGTGATAGACAATTGCTTTGATGGCATTTGAACAGGTATTGAGGCACCTCTATAGGCAGCATGGCAGCCACTGCTTTGTGCTTCCGGTCATGTCTCTCTTCGTTGACACGACCCATCATCGCTCAACAATATTGATTTCTCGGGAGTAACAGTAAGACCATGATCGAATGGGTGGGTGTCCGACCCACACACCACTTCGGCCCAGTGTCGCAGAACCCAAACATTGTCCCGTCCGCTTCCACGCGACACATTAAGCAAGTTCGAGAATGGTATCGGCCACTAAGATCAGCCACAATCATTCCGAACTTCCATGCCGCCTTCCATGATGAGATGTTCGTGTCAGTCACCGCTCTCATGGCGGTGGGATGAGGGAGGGCGGAGGTCGGCGCTGTTCGAATACCCCAGGCACCTTGGAGGCCCAGATGTTTCACACCCTCTATATCTTTTGTCTCGACATGATCGGTTTGAGTACAGGAACCCTAAGAATGTTTGCTGGCGTGTGGTTGAGATACAGGTAACGTTCCGCGCAAACGAGGTGTGTGAGGGAGTCAAGACGCCAAGCGTCAGATGTCGAGGACATGATAGTTGTACAAGACGCACACGGTCGTACAATACTTGATTGCTCTGGCATCCGCGCGCAATGGGAGGGAGCTCCTTGTCATCCTTGAGGACCACGTTTCATAGCGCAAAAGAACCGCAAATAAGCAATGAGTCAGGCAGTGTTCTAGATGAAATGATACCTGGATGGAATGCCTGAGACCCCCGCCCTGTCGCCAGGCTCTTCGTTCGGCTCCTGCAGACCACCTTTCGAGGTTATGGTGGGGTTTCGCACCGTTCTCGACCTTGCCAGACCATTGTTGGCCTCGTGCATACCATTTCGATATGTGCAAACATGCCTCCTACATGTGTAATTGGGCTTTAAACAGGGAGAGCCTTCAAGGCTTCTGGCAGGTGCGGCGTAGACAGCCGGTTCAGGGTCGTCCCTTACCACCTGGATATATTGCGCCTATGCACAACATCGGCTGCAAGCAGTCTCCGCATATAGACAAGCATGAGGATTACACTATGTAAGCAGGCAAGCGGGCTCCGAGAACAATTCTATTGAAGGACGGGCCCGGGACTTGACACATTGTTAGCTGTTTTTACCCATAACCCAGCTCAACACGTGATCTATGGCAGCAGTGTCCCCACAGCTGGGGCCTCCACCGCTCACGACGCCTGCCAGCGGCCCGCCCTGGTGTAGCAGTTTCTTTCGCTCCAGCGCTTTCTTCTTCTCGACAATAATCATACCAAGCTGTCGGCTGCGAGACTCGATTCGCTGCGTTGCTCTGCTAGGCGCGAATGTAAGGCTCCTCATTCGCATGCCGGTCCCACCTCTACCCAATTGCATGCCCTCATCCACCCCCGGCCATACCACGCGGGCTATCTGAATCTCGAAAACGACCGCGTCGAAAGATTGAGCGGCCCACTTTGCGAGCGCTTCTACTTTCGTCTTGGGTAGCAGTAGAGGGGCATTCGCGCCTAAGAGTGTGAAGATTGTTGTTGCTCTCCCATCCCGTCCCCCTCGAGCCGGTCGCGCTGTCCACCATGAACGGCTTCAGTGGCACCACCGACACCGGCGGCATGTATGTCAAGGCACTCTACGACTACCAGGCCGACGACCGCACGAGCTTGAGCTTCCGGACGGGCGACATAATACAGGTTATTACACAGCTAGAGAGCGGCTGGTGGGACGGAGTCATCCACGGTGTCCGCGGCTGGTTCCCCAGCAACTATTGCGCCGTCGTGCAGCGGCCAAGTGAGGACATTGAAGATGATCGAGAGGGTGCTGACACCGATCATGAAACGGGGTCAGGCAGTGGCGCAGAAGGCGACTATTCCGACGACGGTTCATTGAGCGGTGGGAACGACACGATACTCCCCATCGAGCGCAACACGGGGCCGCACAACAAAGAGGAAGAGGCAGCCTTCTGGATACCCCAAGCAACGCCCGATGGAAGGCTCTTTTACTTCAACACCCTAACGGGTGTAAGTACAATGGAACTGCCCTTGGAATCGCCCTCTGCGAACGAAAGCGGCCCGCGCAACCGCACAGATGTCTTCATACCAGAAATGTCGCGACCGCCAGCTGAACTTCTAGCATCAGGCTCAGGGTACAACATGGAAGATACCGACGATGAAACGTCCGCGTCTGACTTGGAAGGCCCAGGAACGAAGGGCTCGTACAGCTCCCGCGTAAGTATTAGGTTATCTCATGTGCGAGCGGATTCTAACTTAACATTGCAGCACCGACAGCGCTTGTCCGGTGGACTCTCCTCGGCAACCTCAATGGAGTCAATGAACGGAGGTTACCCCGGTAGATCCTATGATCAAAGCGGCATGAGCTTTGCCGCTTCCGCTGCCATGCCTCCCACCGGTACGACGGCCACGTCGTTCGCAAACGGTCCAGGTTCAGGCGGACCAGACGGCTCCACCACACAATCACGCAAGTTCTATGACGGTGTCAGCCCTGTTCCTCTCACCTGGAACAGGATGGTGGAGGACATGCGACGCGCGATTGAGCGATACAAGCAGGCTATCAGCAACAGCGACAGGTCGGAATTCGTAAAACGAGCTGAGGACATATCTGATCATCTACGGCTATTGCTTGCGGCCGGCTCAGGAACCACGGACAATCATTCCGGCAACCCATCGATCATCTCCACCAACAAGGCATTGTATCCCCACTTCAGAGAAACCATGTCGCGCTTTTCAAAACTAGTATTGTCATCGCACATCGCAGCTTCCGACTTTCCTCCTCCTGATTCATATTCGAAGTGCTTGAAAGAGGCCGAAGGTGTGATGAACGGTGTTTTCGGGTTTGTCGAGGTAGCTCGTCAGCAGCGAGGTGAAGATATTCCCCGTCTTGTCCCTGGATTCATAGTCGGCAACAACACTGGTGGCAGCTGGCAGAATAATGGAGCGGACGCCCGTGATGCCAACACTTCTATGTACTCTGAACAAGACGAGTATGAGCCTTCGGTCGAGCCGACTCTCAAGCTTGACTCTCGTGTTCTAGAAAGACTGCAGGATATTAAGAAACTGATCGTCTCGAGCATTCGCCGCTTGGACGAGCAGTTGGTTGTACGGGACACCGTTATCACACACCGGAGCCATCAGGCGATAGGCGACCACATATGCGGCGCGGCAGGCAAGGTTCTCGAAGCTTGTCGCCCTTGGATATCAACCATTGAACAGATCAACCTTGCATCTATAGACCCGGACGCTGAAGGGCAACAGCTCAACGAGTTCAGCATAGATAAGCAGAAGACGTATGACGTAGTCTCTGAACTTGTTATAGCATGCCAAGGAGTAGCAGCACCTCTCGGAGACGAATGGGCTGAACTACGTGGTGATTCCCTCGAAGACCGCATCAATGCTGTGCGAGCCGTTGCCCGGGAGCTAGAGTCGGCCTGCACCCAGCAATATGGTTTGCTGCAGAACTTGTCAGACGACATACCATTAGACGACATCATCAATCGTGCAGACCCTCGGAGAAATACCGACAGTGAACTACCGAATCATACACGTGGCCCATCTGGATTCGAGAGGCCGTTGCTCGGCAACATCCCCAAAGCTGATACGTATAGCGCAGGAAACCCTCTTGTTGACGAAGACAAGAACGCAAAGATCGAACCAGTCCGCTCTGCGAACAGCAACAAGAAGCTCAAAGACTTTTTTGGCGAAGTGCCGGTCATTCCCCAACAAGCAGTAGAGGAAACCCCAGAGTTCTTGAAGCTCGATCATGAGGGCGAGATTTCGTATGATCACAAGTCCACGCCGCCCCAGTTGAAGGGTGGTACTCTAGCAGGCCTTGTTGAGCAACTGACTCGCCATGACCGCTTAGACCCCGCCTTCAACAACACCTTCCTACTCACATACCGATCCTTTACAACTGCCTCTGAGCTCTTCGAGATGTTGGTGAAAAGGTGGAGTATTCAACCACCTCATGGACTAGCCAAAGAAGATTACCAGCATTGGGTGGACAAGAAGCAGAAGCCCATCAGGTTCCGTGTTGTGAACATCCTCAAGAGTTGGTTCGACAACTACTGGATGGAGGGCAACGACGAAGAAGCACGAATCCTAATTCAGCGAGTGTACAATTTCGCCAAAGATCACGTCGCTACCACCAGTACCCCTGGAGCGGCACCATTGATGACTTCGGTCGAGCAAAGATCTCGAGGACCGGACATGCCAACCAAGCGATTGGTTCTTACCTTGAGTGCCCAGACACCACAGCCTATTCTCCCTAAACACATGAAGAAGCTCAAGTTCCTCGATATCGATGCAACGGAATTCGCTCGTCAACTCACAATCATAGAGTCACGATTATACGGCAAGATTCGTCCGACGGAGTGCTTGAATAAGACGTGGCAAAAGAAACTTGCGCCTGGCGAGCCTGATCCAGCTTCAAACGTGAAGGCGCTCATTCTCCATTCCAACCAATTGACAAACTGGGTCGCACAGATGATACTTACCCAACAAGACGTTAAGCGGAGAGTAATCGTAATCAAGCATTTCGTCAACGTGGCCGACGTGAGTTTAATCAAAGCGTTCGCGCATTACAGCTTGCTAACAGAATCTCAGAAATGCCGCCAATTGAACAATTTCTCAACTCTAACCTCAATCATTTCAGCCCTAGGTACTGCACCCATTCATCGTTTGAACAGAACCTGGAGCGCTGTCAATCAGCGATCGATGGCTACTTTGGAAAGTATGCGCAAGCTCATGGGTAGTACCAAGAACTTTGCAGAATACCGAGACACGCTGCATAGGGCGAACCCACCCTGTATACCCTTCTTCGGTACATGATGTCCTCCTATAGATGTTGCATCATTCGCTAACACGTATCCAAGGCGTCTATCTCACAGACTTGACATTCATCGAAGACGGTATCCCCTCGCTGATAAAACGCACAAATCTCATCAACTTCGCCAAGCGCGCGAAGACAGCCGAAGTCATCCGCGACATCCAACAATATCAAAACGTGCCTTACCCGTTGCAGGCCGTCCCCGAGCTGCAAGACTACATCCTCACCAACATGCAGTCCGCAGGCGATGTGCACGAAATGTATGAAATGAGTCTGACTGTCGAACCACGAGAACGCGAGGACGAGAAGATTGCAAGGTACACTACCTATTTTTCCTTTGATCGTTCACGGAGTATAGGAGGAGAATAAGAGGAGGTTATCTTTTCCGACTCGCTCAAACGGACTCAAAAAAAAGAGAACCCAACAAAAAGGATATCAATATGTTTTTTTATTTGGGAGAGAAGATGGGGCTAACGGCGTTTTAGGCTTCTCTCTGAGAGTGGATTCTTGTGATGAGAGAAACAAGAGAAAACAAGAGAATGTTGTGCGACGATGATACCCCCTCCCACTTCTCTCACACGAAGAAGCTTAGCATTGGGAAGTTCTTGTTCGATTCTACATGCGATTTGCGGCGTTCTTTTCATATTGATGGGACTTTTCATCTCAATCTCCCCGGCTTAGTCTTGTTTTAGCAATAACGATTGAACGAACGAATTGGATTTGCGTTGCTTTTGGAATCTTTTTTGCCTTTCTTATTTGCCGGCACACAGAGTATATCATTGCACTGTCGTGGTCGGTCACCTTAATTCGGGCTTCCGTACACTCGAATGGGCCGAGCTTAGGACGTTCTTTACGATAAGGCGCTCTCTTCTTGCCAAAGCGGATCAAAATGAAAACGTGCATGTGTCTGTGGTTACGTTTAGCCTTTCTGAATTCGGGATGAAACGATGGTGGTTCTATGATTTACAACTACCTTTTCTTCCAAGTAGCTTTCTCAGTATGTGAAGTCAGTATAGAAAGTGATGTTGTTGAAATTTACCCACCGCATGTCTCGATCACAGGCTTGGTACTCAGATGATGTTCAACGGATCGTGAAGAGGGGGAGGGGGTTTCTCCTTCGCGGCGCTTGAGGTAGAAGAGCATCTGGGAATATAGGGTTTGACGTGTACATGCGTGTGCATCATTTCCGTAACGGGGTCACATACAGTATCCGGCCCTAACATTCACAACCAAATGTACTAGCATGTATAAATCATAACGATGAGTTTTTTTTTTTTGGTTTCTTTCAAAGACTTTATACCCCGCATTACGCGTGTGACATGCAAGGCAAGATGGTATTCCAGCACCTGAGGCACCTGCTCGCTGCTATGCCGATGGCGATGTTGGTCTAGTCGCAGCAATTCCGATAGGTGTTGTTGGCGGTTCGAGTGAGGCAGCATCTGTATCATGCATGAGTATGTGATGGGGAGTCCAACTTTACCACCAAAGTTGCCTTGGTCTCACGAAGATGGGCAGGGGGTTGTTGAGTAAACAGCGAATTTCGCTGACATGGTGAAGTATTGCTAACGTTGCAAAGCAGAACATGGGTGAAGTTCAGTAATCCAAGTAGCAACTCTGAACAGTCCAGAAGCATACAACATGTACAAGTAGGGAATACTAGCCATACTATCCGGTTTGCCTTGGCGCACCAATTGAGAGATATAGGTGGTAGTGCTGTTTTTCTAAGGTGGAAAGTGGTATTGATGGTGAGGTGTTTGTTGGAGTGCGCTCTTTTGGAATAGTTGCCCTTTGCTCATCGATATTGCTCAATACCACAAGGACGAATAGTCTCCCTTAGCGCGCCCCCCCCCCCTGGCTAGCATGGCATTCACAGTTTCTATATGCTTTTCGATTGACTTTGTGTGGCAAAACTTTTACGTAAAGGAACAGGTTATTCCTAGCCATGCCATGGCGATGCCAACGCCAACGCCGTTGACACTCGTGTTATACGAGCCGCTCTACGCCTTGTGAATTCGCGCTAGGAAACTCAGGGTCTTGGTATGCTTCCTTCATACCTTCTTTTGTTCCTTCATCACGCCTTTCATGATTTCGCCGCCGCCACTGCATGTCCCGCCACTCGTATCGCCAATTTAGCACACGGCACCGCACGCTCGGCGTTTCTCTATATCGTCAGCTCAAGCGCCGCGACCTCGCATTGGTAGAATGAGCAAAATTCCCCCATTTGGTCCGTCGGAACGCCCATGCTTCACTGGGCGGATCGGGCAAATACGACGGCCAGTAGGTTGGCGGTCAATAGTCAACGGTCCGCTTGAGCAATGGGCACGTTATACTTTGTTCCCGTGACAGCGAGTTGGTGGGAAATGTGCATGCACATAATGAGGGTTTGCAAGTGGGGAGAGGTAGAGAGGGGGAGGGGAAAGAGCAATGGGGCAAGGATGGGCATGTGATGAGCACCCTCTGACCGAGGTATTGATTTCTTTCTTCGGGTGAAATGGGAAGGGGAGAAGACGGTGAGAGGTAATCGGCCGACCAGTAAGTGCGGATTTTTAGCATAACATGGAGAGCATGCGTGTTCACTGTTGTGTCTGGAGTGTAGGATAGTAGGCAGAGGATGTGCGGGCCACACTCCCACACTACAGACATACTAAGAGATCGTGTTGCCTCGTGAAGAAGAATAATTCTCTATAAGAAGACAAACAGAATCGCCCCAAGTGAGGCCGGCCTATCGTGTCCT
Organism: Paradendryphiella salina; assembly: GCA_900634815.1. Classification (NCBI taxonomy): domain Eukaryota; kingdom Fungi; phylum Ascomycota; class Dothideomycetes; order Pleosporales; family Pleosporaceae; genus Paradendryphiella; species Paradendryphiella salina. The sequence continues at coordinate 5,379 of LR132229.1, read as the reverse complement.
TGTGCCGATGCTGCCATTGTTGCACGGCGAGAGGCAAAGCCGGGTATTATTAGTGGGCAATATGTACGCGGAATGGAGAAGCGTGTCTCCGGCACGCAGGAGAGACGGCGACACCGATCGTGATCATCCTTGATCGCCCCAGAGAAAGGGAAAATTGGGACAGGCCTGCAAACTCAAAACATGATTGACGGGCAGCGAGCACGTGGGAAGAACAACAGACAGGGTAAACCCCAATTTCTGCCCACTCACTCGGCTCCGCACATTGCCAATTCTGAAAAGTCCATGCCACCCTCAGGGAACGAGGCCAGGCTGTTGTTTCATTCTGGCTGTTCGCATACTTCCGTTTTCTTGCATGGGATTACCTACGCCGCCAACCAGAAATCCCGTCTTATCACTTACCTAGATAGGCCGTGTCTGCCGATAGCCGCCCTAGACCGACTCGCATGCCCACGCCGCTTTGTCGCAGACGTTGATCGCCTCACATCAAGGGAAATTAGGTCAGGGTGCGCAAAATGAACGGCAGCCGTTGGACAATCAAAATACCCCAGCTTTTTTGCTGGCTGGAAGAGCTCTGGGCCGCATGTACATAGTAGCGGCGGCGTGTGCGCGCTCACACGGACTAGTGACATAATGCCGAGGCGGGTATCTTGGTCAATTGAAGGACTTGACAGGTTGAGCCGGCTTGGGGCGCCCTGCAGAATGTTTTGAGTGGGTACTGAGTCTGGTGAGAAACCGGGCTACAGTACGAGGTTTGTCGTGGTTGTGGTGGCCGTTGTTCCGAAGCTTGCCGGGGGAAAGGGGGAAGCTGGAAGGGTCGGTCGGAATACGAGGGAACAACAAACAGTAGTTCCAAGTCCCACATGGAACAATACCAGATGAACGACAGGACCGATATCCCACCTTTTGTTCCATTTATATATCTACTCGTCTTCCCAAACCGAAAAAGAACTGGCAGACTGGTTGGAGGCAACGTGAGGAAAAAAGCGATGTTAGCATGGTAGTTTTGCACTCCCGTTCGCTTGACAAGGCCTAATTTTCTGCATGCAGTGTGCAACCCTGTAATCAGGCATGCACGGCAACGGTACGGCAGGGGCGTTGATATGGCCTTGTGATTAGTGGCTTTTTTCCCTGAAGCGTATCACTTGGGACAGCTAACGGCGGAAAGGACTTCGCAGGATGCATGGCGCATGTGAGGTGTTACTGTTCCAAGAAGACGTGTAAATAGGAGGGATGATTAATGGAGCGCGAATGACATGCGCGATGCGCCGCCCAGAATGCACGTGATGGCCAGGCGCAATCTCGCCGGGGACTGGGCACGAGAAAGACAAAAGCCAATCAATGATGCTGCTGTCGTGCGACTAGCTGTGACGGACGCGGGCCAGTCGAAGCACACAGTCTTGTTCCAAGCCTCTGAGGGGGAGTGATGGAGGGCCCGCACGCGTCTTGGACTGATAAAGTGACAGGAAGGATAGCTAGCACGCGTGGAGAAGCCAGACCAGGCACGAATAAGCACATGCTACCAGCCAACCCCTTCGAACTCTCTCGGCTGGGTAGCCTGCTGATACTCCCAAACTTGCTGCATGGGAGAGGGCGGTTGACAGGAGCACTGGAGCAGGGCGGCGCCGGCCTCTCGCTACGCCTCTTAGACCGGCCTTGGGGTCGACTAGCGACCCACTCGGCTTCCTCGTACATGTTGTTAACAGTCGATCTCTAAGCAAAAGAGCGGAGGACGCCCAGGCCATCCCGCGTCTTGAGTGGTTCCTGCGCCCGTAATTGCTCTGCGTTAGGCCTGCGCCCCGGGCTTTGCCATTTCCAAACGAAGCCCCAGCAGTAGTTCATCATCAGCGATCACGCCTCGTGTGTGTGCGTGTGTATGTGTGTGCCCGGCCACTCTTCCCACCCTCTTTTACTCTTGTACCGGCCTCGCGACCGCCACCCCTCACGCTCACTTGGCCTGTTTTCCTTTCCTGTTCGTTTTAAGAGGGTTCGCATACCATCAATCACTCGCTGTAATATAATTTCCCGGCCATGCTTTCACGCAACACATGGGGCGCAATGCCTCCATTGCTACTACTGGTCTTGACTCGATTTTGTAAGTTGACTACCGGCTTGTATGAATTCAGGCTGACTGGTGAACCTCGTAGCTAATGCCGCATGCGAATGTGGTTACTCTGTTAATAAGACAAGCGATAATGACTACGCCGTCTTCACTGAGCTTGTCGAAAACGACTTCTTACATACCAAGACCGATGACCTCTCCGAGGTTGGCTGGCGACCACAAGAATATAATGTTAGTTCTCAGAATTCACGAGGACCATTTGGAAAGTCCATGGATTTGCACAACGTCATCACGAACCCATTCAAAGACGACAACGACTGGTCGGGAGACGCTGAGCACGGTGGTGATGCCGGACTGGAGTTATGGGTTCGAGGCGACCACGCTGATGGCTTCGTGAGCGGCGCCGAGGTTGTTAGCATGCGCAACGACTCCCTGCTTGGGTCTTTCCGCGTTGGCATGAAGTTGTCCAACTCGTCCGGAACCTGCGGCGCATTCTTCTTTGTACGGTACCTTACCATACCAACATCGCGTCTGGCTAATCATTGTAGTACCACAACAACTCCCAAGAAATCGACATGGAATTCCTTTCTCACCAGTTTAACCAATCCCAAGGCGCCGTAAACCTCGTTCTCCAAAGCCCGGAATCCGTTACGCACGGCTTCGCTGCTCAAGGAACAAATGGTTTCATTATTCAGGAACTTCCCTTCCGACCCGATGAGATGTTCCATGAGTACCGTTTCGACTGGACCCTCGACCGCGTTTCCTTCTACGTTGACGGTGAATTGCTCCAAGTAATGACGGAAAATGTCCCGAGGGAAGGCGGCGGCATCTTCTTCAACCACTGGAGCAACGGCGACCCGTCATGGTCTGCTGGACCACCCGACCGGGACACTGTCATGACCATCTCGTACATGAAGTCGTACTTTAACTCCACCGATACGGAGCGATCGCAAAACGACTACAAGGAGCGCTGCCCTACGTACGACCCGACCAAGGTTTGCGCCATCCCCAACCAAATGACGGCGCCCGACCCAAGCCTAGGTACGGACGCCGCAAAGACCTACTTTTTCACAACAGACGAGCAATCCGACATGACGCCCGGCCAACAAACATATGGTAGTGGAGCCTCGAGCATGTTCGATGTGCCCTTTTCATCCCTCGCCATCTCATCAATCATCACGCTCCTCAGCATAGCGCTGACGTGGTAGTTCCCCCCGAGGAACCGTTGGCCTACTCTTGAAACATGCGAGTTGAAACTAGACGCTTTTCGTTTTTTTCCCTCGTCGCAAAGACAGCCTACTGTCCCGCGAACTTGATATAGACTCGGGACTCTATTCACGAGCATACGATTACCCAACCACCGTACCCTTTACCGGCGTTTTGATACAATAACCGGCTACTGCGGCTCGGCGCTTCATTACCTTTTACTCCGCGATGTGGGACATAGTGCCCACTTAACGTACCCTCTCGGCAACATAGTTATGGCCTGGCACAGCCTTTATGTGCGTCTTTCGCAAGGTTCAGTTCTTGTATATACCCCACCACCCGCTGCTGCTCTGCTCAGTCAGCTCTTTCACTTCGTTTCCTTGTACTACTGCCTCGCTGAGCGATAGCAGCTTTCCCTATTACCTCGGTCATTGCAAATAGCACGAGATTTTGTTTTCTTTCGCTCGCAATCGGAACGCGCATACACAACTTCGCCAGTACTACCGGCTCTTCCTTACGGCCGCGTCTTGTTTTTGGTCTTGCATGCCACTTGTCTGTATCGGATTGGAATTGTATTGATTGGAATTGGAGAAGATACCATTTTAGACCATTATGTGTCAGTATCATATAACAATAAACTGCCTACTACCATCAACTCATAGCGTCTACACATTATGCTACTACTACTACTACTACTACTACTACTACTACTACTACTACAATGAAGCATTACGAGAACTTTACCACGTCAGTCCGACCTCCAGGACCATCGTTGTCCATCCACCTTAGCATCGCCGCCCAATCCGCATCTAGCGCATTTTCTCCTCGGTCCCTGCTCCGGATGCAAGCCGAGATAAATCCATTTGGCTGTCAGCATCCCCACTGCGCAGGCAGAAAGCGCGGGAAACAAAACAAGGATCATCAATGGTTGCCGATGCGGTCGGCGCCGGACGCGGCGTTGCTGTTAGCCCACCGAACAAATTCTTCATCAGGGTGAGGCTCGGGCGTGGCGGGGCTGGGGGAGATCGCTGGCGGCTGGTCGTGGCTGCACATAGCAACCACATGGGCTGGCTGGCTCACTCTCACACACATGCAGAAAAACAACCCCACAATTTGAAACAAGCTCCCGCAGTTGTCAAGCCACAAAACCCAAATCCAGTAAACGATGACTGTAAATATCAACAAACCACCATGGACGACCCAGGAGGCTCTGGCGTAGTGCCGGCGCGTTTCGCTACCTGACGGCTGCCAACTGCGCGGCAAGACGTATAGTGTGCCGGTCTAGCTCGCTCGCTGGCGCGCCGAACTGCTGTTGGTCCTTTGGTAACGTATTTGGTAAGGGGCGGGTACTGGTCTTCTCGTATTAGTGGGGTGGTGGGTTTATTGGGAGGGGATTAGTTTTGCGGATGGTGTTGATGGGATAGGGTGACTGTGGTTGCTTAGGGGGTGAGTAGATCTTGTGGCGATTGCTATTTTCATTTTCTCGTCTCGGATACCGACCGAGGACGAACATGAGGGCTGTGGAGAAGTTTCTTTTGGCCGGACATGGAGGGTGCTCTTATGTGACTCGTGCATGGAAGTAGCAGTGACTCTTGGGGGAACATGGTCCTTTCCAACGAGTTAAGACGGGGGTGTCGCTCGGATCCACTGAGCAGAATGAATCTGCTGCCTGTAGCTTCCCCTCCTCTTCATTGGTAAGTGGAGTGATGATGAGTTGTGGAAAGTGGTTATAGTAGGTATCGTATTGTCAAGTGTTTACTGGTCGTCCACCTTACCCATTCGTGGCTCATCGCCCGGCACTGTGTAGGATAGCACCATGGTGTAAACAGCACGAAGTAACGTTCGGCTTCACAAATTCAGGTAGTTATCATGCCATTTCCAAGGTTCTCTTGGTTGGCATGGAACATAGAGAGCCGCCCCTTCTCCTTCGGTTCAAGATTTGGTCATTGCGTTTGTTGCCCTTGGTGCCAATATCAACACTGCAATCCTTTCTGAACACCATGTTTCCCAGCCTCACATTCTCTTTTTTGGTCGCCCCCCCCCCCCCCCCCCCCCCCCCCCCCCCACTTGGGGTCCTTGTTCCTCTTTTTTTTTTTTTCTTCCATTTCCTTCTT